>JAUIMM010000043.1:2482500-2785000 GCA_031769625.1 Taudactylus pleione
GGCCCTGGGCAGCAGCACCTTCACCCACCACTCACAGCAAAGTCACTGCGTGCCCTGTGGACAGACTGCTATGTAGCCTATCCTATTCAAGTGAACACGGGCTCATAGCACCTGTACCACCCACCACTTAACAGCCACACACATTATGCCGCACCTATCTCTTGCATTGATGAGGTCAATAGTTTTTGTTATTGCTCAGCTTTAACTTGACAGATCGAGATTAAATAAAGTGCTGGTTATTTCTAGGAGTTCCCACTACAAAATATTGTTTTCATGAAAATCAGATCAGTATTTTTGTTTTGCACCAACCTGAAACAGACGCAATGTTCTTCTAACATTAGTATAGATGTGCATTGCAGCATGTCCTATCCTAACACGTAAAACGTATGGCCGTTCCTGGCATTCACCTTAAGTAATGAGCAGACTTCATGGCCATAGAGTTGCTTCTCCCTAAGGAAGCTCATCTCATAAAATAAGGCCTGCTCACTTTTGTGTGGCAAGAACTATTGTAATGCATGGGGGCTTCAGCAAAAAAAGATGAGATATGGTAAGAACTTACCTTTGTTATCTCTATTTCTACGAAGTCCATAGGGTTCCACAGGATACCTTGGGGTATAGGTGATGACGTCAGACATCGGGCACCATAGAGTTAAGTTTTCAGCCTCCCAGGATGCACTGGGGTCCCCCTCCTATACCCCGCCCCCGAGCCAAGGCATCTCAGTTACGTACCAAGCCATAGGCCGGAGGAGGAGAAGGGGGAGAGAGAAAAAAAGAAGTGAACACACACAAGAATCACATTCTCACCAGAGGAAGACGGAAAAACCGGTGACCAGAGTAAAGCCCATCTGCAACACAGGTGCGACAGGGTGGGAGTCCTGTGGAACCCTATGGACTTCGTAGAAATAGAGATAACAAAGGTAAGTTCTTACCATATCTCATATTTTCTACATCAGGGTCCATAGGGTATCCACGGGATACCTTGGGGATGTCCCAAAGCAGTATCCTTCAAGGGTGGGGACGCTCCTGTGCTGAAAGGAGAATCCGCCACCCGAAGGAAGCATCCTGAGAGGCAAAGGTGTCAAACGCACAATACCTCACAAAGGTATGGACAAAGGACCACGTGGCAGCCTTGCAGATCTGGACTGCAGAGGCACCACGTCGAGCTGCCCAGGGAGGACCCACAGACCTAGTGGAATGAGCCCTCACAGAGGAAGGAACCGGAAGGCCTTCATGAAGATAAGCTTCTGAAATGGCCATACGAATCCAACCCTTTTTACGGAAGCCATAGAGGACAAACATGGCGTCCGACTTCCTAAACGAAGAAGCGCGGTCAACATAAATCCTTAAGGACCGCACAACGTCCAAAGTGGCCTCACCCACTGAAAGGTCAGGTGAGTTAAAAGCCGGCACAACGATTTCCTCGTTGATATGGAAACATGAAACAACTTTGGGAAGAAATTCAGGACGAGTGCGCAGCACTGCCCTGTTCCCATGAAAAATCAGGAAAGGGGGTCTACACAGAGCCCCTAAGTCCGAAACACGTCTGGCCGAAGCGATGGCCAGAAGGAAAATTGTTTTAGCTGTCAGCCATTTAAGGTCCACTGAGCCCAGTGGTTCAAACGCCGGTCCCTGGAGAGCCCACAGGACCACAGCTAAATCCCAAGGCGCCAACGGTGGAACAAATGGCGGCTGAATTTGAAGAACACCTTGCATAAAGGTGCGCACATCAGGGATTGTAGCAATCCTACGATGGAACCAGACAGACAGGGCAGACACCTGCACCTTCAAAGAAGCAAGGCGAAGCCCATGGTCTAGTCCCACCTGTAGGAAAGCCAACACTCTAGACAGACGGAACTCCCGAGGTGCATAACCTCTCGGCCGACACCACTGGAAGAACGTATGCCACACACGATGGTATATTCTTGCAGAAGATGGCTTCCGAGCTCTTAGCATAGTTCATACTACAGAGCTGGAAAACCCCCTGGACCTTAACTTGGCCGTCTCAACAGCCACGCCATCAAAAACAGCCGAGAAAGGTCCGGGTGAAGACAAGGACCCTGTGACAGTAGGTCCGGTCGTAGCGGCAACCACAGAAGAATGTCCACGGACAGACCCTGAAGGTCTGAGAACCAGTGCCGCCTGGGCCACGCGGGAGCTATCAACAGGAGCGTCCCTCCTTCCTGTTTGAATTTCCGGATTACCCGTGGAAGAAGGGGAAAAGGATAAGCAAACCAGAACGTCCACTGGACGGACAGAGCATCCACCAGAGATGCCTTTTCGTCTCTTGTGCGAGACCCGTAAACCGGCAACTTGTTGTTGTGCCGTGACGCCATGAGGTCGATCTCTGGCAGACCCCACCTGTCCACCAGAAGTTGAAAGACGTCCTGGTGCAGAGACCATTCCTCGGATGAACGTCCTGGCGACTGAGAAAGTCGGCCTCCCAGTTGAGGACTCCCGGGATGAATACTGCTGATATGGCCGGGAGATTGCGCCCCGCCCAGACCAGGATGGGGGACACCTCTACGAGTGCCGCCCGACTTCGGGTTCCTCCTTGCAGATTTATGTAGGCGACGGTGGTGGCGTTGTCTGACTGGACCTGCACGGGGTGACCTTGGAGAACCCGATGTGCCTGCTGGAGAGCATTGAAAACGGCGCGGAGTTCCAAGATGTTTATTGGAAGCTCCTTTTCCGCCTGAGTCCATCTGCCCTGGAACAAGTGTGGACCCGTGACCGCTCCCCAGCCCCGCAGGCTGGCGTCCGTTGTCAATAAGACCCAGTTCACCACCCAAAACTGACGACCCTTGTTGAGATGGGTCGTCTGCAACCACCAGGCAAGGGACAGGCGAACCTCTGGAGTGAGCACCATCATCTGGGATTTTAGACTCTGAGGCAGTCCATTCCATTAGGACAGGATCAATTGCTGCAGAGGTCTGGAGTGAAACTGGGCATATTCCACCATGTCGAATACTGATACCATGGAGCCCAGTAACCTCATCGCCGCGTGTAGAGACGCACGGCGACTCTGCAGACAACTGCGCACCCTCAACTGCAAGGCAGAGATCTTTTCCCCCGTCAAAGATCCTCTGCTGACTGGAGTCCAATAAGGCTCCGAGGTGCAGAAATATTCTGAGACGGGATCAGGGTGGACTTTTGCCAGTTTATCAACCTGCCGTGCCGTTGCAGTACTGCAATCGTCAGATCCAAGTGGCATAGAAGCAGCTCTGGAGACCCTGCTACCAACAAAAGGTCGTCTAGGTATGGCAACATGCGGACTCCCTGCAGCCGCAGGAACGCCGCCATGACCACCATAACCTTGGTGAACACGTGGTGCTGTCGCCAGGCCAAAAGGTAACGCCCGGAACTGAAAGTGATCGTTGCGGATTGCAAACCTGAGGAACTGTTGGTGATGCAAAAGAATAGGTACATGCAGGTAAGCGTCCTGTATGTCCAACGACACCATGTAATCCCCAGGTTCCAGCGCCAGAATGATGGACCGTAGGGTCTCCATCCGAAACCGCGGCACCCGCAAGGACCTGTTGAGGGCCATGAGGTTGAGAATCGGACGATACGACCCATTGGGTTTCTGCACCAAAAATAGATTGGAATAGAAACCCTGGCCCCTCTGGGCGAATGGAACAGGCACTATAACTCCAGCTTGGAGCATAGTGTGCAAAACCTTCCGCAGTTCCATGGCTTTGTTCCGGTCTAAGGGAAGAACCGTGGTGAAGAATCGGGATGGGGGCCTGTGCCGAAAGGAGAGGGCATACCCGTGAGAAACCACCTCGTGAACCCAAGTGTCTGTCGTAGTTGCCGACCAATACTGGGCGAACTGCAGCAGACGGCCTCCAACTTTGGGATCCCCCAAAGGGAGGCCCAGACCGTCAGGCCGCAGGCTTGTCATCAGACTTAGGGGTCGGACGTCTGGTACCCCAGGCCTGTTTCCTGGGCTTGGCCAATTTCTTGGGGCCAGCCTGTCGGGGAAAGGACTGTGCTTTAGGCCTACCCTGGGCCCTATAAGGACGAAAGGACGACGTACCCGAACTGGAAGGGACCGCAGCAGACGGAAGACATGCACACTTTACTGCAGCCAGCGTGGCCACAATTTTGTCCAGATCCGGACCAAAGAGGACTTCTCCATTAAAGGGCAAAGCTTCCAATCCCTTTTTGGAATCAGGGTCCTCCTTCCAGGATCGCAACCATAAGGTGCGACGAGCAGCAACCACTGCCAAAGAGATCCGAGATGTGAGGATACTAATATCCAAGGCCGCTTCATTGATGTAAGTGGCCGAATCCCGGAGATTGCCTACCAACTCGGCCTGTTCAGCCGAACAGTCGGAATCCAGAGACGCCTCCCAACTATCAGCCCAGCGCTCCATAGCTCTGGCTACCCAACATACAGCCATAGCCGGTCTGGATGCCCCCCCCTGCAAGGGAATAAATGGACTTTAGGCAGATCTCCACCTTACGGTCCGTAGCATCCTTCAAGGAGGACATGGGCAATGTGGCACTTCGGACTAGGCGTGTCACATGAGAATCCACCTGAGGGGATTCCCACTTAGAAAAATAATTGTCTGCAAACGGGTAAGCCAATGCTAAGAGTCTTTGTGGCTGATACAGTTTACCAGGGTGTTTCCACGCCTCCTCTAAATGGTCTACTAACTGACCCGAAAGAGGAAACACTGGCGTCACCCTCAATATCCTTGAAAAAGGCATATTTGGACTTGGACACCGGAGGATCATCATCCTCAATAAACTAAAGCTGTGCGGACTGCACGAATAAGGCCAGGAATATAAACCTTAGACTTAGCGTCCGACTCTTTAGTACGGAGAGGTTCTTGGTCAGAAAGATCCAGAATCTCCCCATCATCGGTCGTCACGTCATCATCCTCACAAGGAGCGGACAGAGACGCCACCGGCCGCTTGCGAGGCCGCAACACAGACTGCGCTTGTAACACGTCCGACAAATGCTGTACAGAACTTGTGAGTGAATTAACCCACGCAGGCTCTTGAGAGACCTGAGGAGGGGAAATAGGGAGACTGTGGGGTACCATCAGTTGTCCCGGGAACCCCTGCATGGGTGACGACACCACTGACTGCTGGGACAATCCCATCTGTGAGAACGCAGGTTGCGGAGCTAACTGGCCCACTAGGGTTGTAAGTGCTTTGGCGAAACAAGCCCAGGGCGGTTCCTGTACCGGAGCCATGACAGTAATTGGTCGCGCCAATAAAAAACACGGCCGACATAGCCCCTCCGCGTTACCCTCCCCCTCCGCTATTGGTACTTTGCACGTAGTACACAGAAGCTGGAGAGGAAATTCACTCTCAGACATGATGGTAAGTATGTGACCCCTCTCACCGATACTCGTTAGTATAGTGGGAGAACCACCCTGCAAGCACCGCACCGCAAGGGCTTTAGCAGAAGAAGAGCAGGGACAGTGAAATGGCTGACAGTAGAAAGTGAAAGTACAGGCAGCAGACGCTAGAAGTCACATACAATGCAAAGAAATTAATCCCTGCACTATCAGCGCTGATCCTCAACTACGCAGACACAGAGCCTGGTAGGACACAGCGCTGCATACACAGACCTGTTCCAACGGAGGAGAGGTATGCCGGGGGACCCAGACCACGATGCCACTGATCAGCAGCTTCCACCATGCTTCTGCAAAGATGGCCACCGAGGAGCAGAGGAGGCCGGCCTGGGGGAGGAGCACTGCCACAGGGCCAATCGGCAGGTGCAGAGAGGGCTGTGTGCAGCGGGGGAGGCGCCGGTTGTGTACAGGGAAGGCGCGCTCCCCTGGCATGCAATTATCCCCTGGGACGCCGCAGCGCTACCGCTCAGCTGCAGTCCGCTGTCCCAGGGGGGTAGTGGAAGCGCAGGTTGGTTACCTGGCTCCACGCTGCAGCCAGTCCCCAGGGAGCCCCCTGCCTGGGGACTCTGGACCATATGTTCAGCGGGGACCCACCGCGGAACCCCGCTGCTTACCTGCTGCCCCCTTGAATCCGGCCATGGTCCAAAACATCTGGGGTCACCGCTAGCTGTGACCCCAGATGCTTACCAGCATCCCCGGATCAGTACTGGTGTTCTGGTACCGGTGGGGGTGTAGGGAAGACAGCATGGACGTCAGTAGTGACTGTCCATGCTGTACTTCCAGATGGGCAGCCACAGCTGCCTTGAAGAAATCTTCAGGGGCTATCCTTAGCTCCCCTCTAAACAGGTGCTCCGACTCCAATCCGGGCACCAACGAAACGGAGATGCCTCAGCTCGGGGGCAGGGTATAGGAGGGGGGTCCCTAGTGCATCCTGGGAGGCTGAAAACTTAACTCTATGGTGCCCGATGCCTGACATCATCACCTATACCCCAAGGTATCCTGTGGATACCTTATGGACCCTGATGTAGAAATCAACAATTTCTCTTGGCAAACTCATCACTGTGTAAGGCTACGTATCCACTTGCCGACTATGGAAAGACAGTACGATTACATCGTAATCGTACAGTCATTCCTGATCCCCTGTAGTGCCTACACTGAACGATGTCATTCAGTGTAGGCACTCTCTATCATCCCTGAACATGGTCAATCTGTCGTTATCGGCAAATTGACCGGCATGTTCAGGCGATGATGTCAGAAACGACCAGCAGGAGCGTGCATCACTGGTCATTTCAGACATTACAGTGCACAATTAATGAGCAATTGAATGATGTCATAATCGTTCAAATCGCTCATTAAAATCACCTAATGGATACGTGGCTTAAGTAAGCCACTTGCAAAGAAAATAACCACTGCCTGAACAAACTGACCAGAAGATTCTGGCATAGGTGGAAAAGAAAATGGAAGTAAAATAAAAGCTTCATCATTTCTATTGTGGGACACATTAAACTGAATGAGGTCACACTGCAAATAGATGGAGCCTAGCGGGCACAGAACATTTCACTCACACAACAGTCAGCTTTTCGTTGGAGATCCTCAGTGCTCAATTGTTGTTGGACCGGCAGATACCTGAGCCATCAGTGGCAGCCATTCAGCTTGCACAGCTATAAGCGACTGAACAGTTAACACTGCATTAGGTATATTGATCAATTCGGGATGTAGTTATGAGAGCAGCGGCCACCGGTCTCAATCCTGACATCGGAAACCCAGCAAGGGATTTAACATAGGCATTGAAATACCAACGCCTATGTTAATCCCGCCGATACGCCTGCCCAAACAAAGGTAAGCCCGAAAGCCCGAAGGTACCCTTAGCGTTAGCCGCAGGGGGGGGGAGGGTTGGGGAGTGTAGCGGGGTTAGGTTTCATCTTGTCGGGCATCCGCTGTTGGGATTAAACCGCCGGTATTTCAATCCCATTCCGATCAATTCATGCTAGATTATGAAAAGTGCTCTCCAGAGTTAGAGCTAGATTTAATTTACATTTTAAAGTTAGTACTTTGAAAATTGATAAAAGTCAAATCTAAAACAAACATCTAATTCAGGAATGGGGAACCTCCTGCCCAGGATCCGTATAAGGCCCGCGGAATCATTTGGTCTGGCCATCTGAGCTTTTTTTTCTGCTAGCCTCATCTGGCTATCAGGGTGCATAGATGCAGCAGTGCCGACTGGAGCGTCCTTAGACGCTTCAGACGGTCACACCACTGCCCTTACAGCTCCCGCGAGCATCCTCAGGATGCTCCGTGCATTGCTGTAATCACTGGCAATCGTGGCCCTGCCCCTGTGTGACGTCACACAGAAGGGGCATGGCCTGTATCGGGCCCGCGAATAGTGTTATATATATCAAAATGGCCCTCAGCAGAAAAAAGGTTCCCCACCCCTGATCCAATTCAATAAATAATCAGAAAACAAATAAACCCCATAAGAAATCAATTTTGATTTGGGGTGATTACTTGCCTATATAAAAGTAACTAAAATCATTACATATATTTCATGTAGTTGTCTCAACAGTTTCAAAGTGTTAACTTAAAATAATTTGATTTTATAAAGAAAAATCAGACTATTATTGAAGAATTTAGACAGAGGACAGCTTAACTAGGGCAAACATGTGCTTTGCTTCTAAACCAAAAAGGACTTATTACAACAGTAGCAATTCTAAGGATATAATAAACACACTAGAGCAGAACACGTTACACACACACACAACCCCCCCCCCTCCCCCACCCCCCCGACAAAGGTAGGATTATATGCTCCACTAAGACTTCACCAGTACTAAATAATAAAAATAATGGATATTTGTACCAGTAAAATCCATTTCTCTAGCCTCCCTGGACGCAAAAGTGTCAACTATAGAACTCCCAAAAGGATGCAAGGAAGACCGGGTGACAGCCCGATCCAGCTGAGTGGCAGAGGCCCCATGACGCACAGACCAAGAAGCGCCCACTGAGTGGAAAGAGTCGAAATACTGGTAGACACTGGATGACCCCATCAGAGATGAGAATAAAGTCTTCAGCCTCCCGTAGGGCGGAAGTATGAGGAACATACAACGGTAGGGATTGTACAACACCCAAAGAATGTTCCAAAGAAGCTTCGCTAGGGTGGACTGGACCAACAATAGGCTGATTTATTAGGAAACGACCTTTAGCAAGGACTGTTTTTTGTGAAACTCCACCCATTTATCATGAAAAAAAACAAGGTAATTAGAGCGTTTAGACAAGGCACTTACTGTAACTCGGACATGATCCTGGCCGAAGTAATTGAAACAAAAAGATTGTTTTCCCAAGTGAGGTATTTCAAACATATCCAGTGGTAAAATATAAGACCAGGTTCAGGCCCCACGGAGTTGTGGGAAAAATAAATGGAGGTTGTAGATGGAGGACCGCTGGCATAAAAGTCTATAACTCAGGAAGCAAGTGTCTCAGGAAAAAGATGGCCAGAGCCTGCACCTTAAAAGACCTTAAACGCAGACCTGCATTTAGTCCCAACTGAAGAAACAAAGGAAGGTGGGAGAGCCTTAAAGTTAAAGGAAGAAACTCAGATCTTTCACATCAGACAGCATAAGCCTGCTATATGCTGTGGTAATATGCTGCAGAAACTGGTTTGCAAGCTCTTACCATAGCTGGAATAACAGCTTCCGGACTACCCATCCTTAGACACGCTGTTAAATGAAGGTAAGGCAGGGTGCACGGACGGCCCTTGATGCAGCAGGTCTGGATGAAGTGGAATAAGCCACGGTTCGATTATTAGTAGGTCAGAGTAGCACACTCAATGTGGCCAATCCAGAGCAACTAGGATTACAGTCGCCCATTCCTGCTTGATGCGTTTTAGGACCCAAGGAAGAAGAGGAAACTATGGAAACTGGCAAATCAGGTAAAAAAAAAAAACAACCACAGCAGAATTAAAGCATTAGATGCCAGGTATCTCGTCCTGGAGAAGTAAAGGGGAACCTATAAGATCTACATCCGCAGACCCCATTGTGCTAATAGAGCCTGGAAAACATGTGGGTAAAGTGCAGAATCATCGGGGTGAAGATCCTGATGGCTGAGGTAATCTGCCTCTCAATTTTCGACCCCAAGAATGAACACAGCCCACTATGGCCGGTACAGGACCACCTGCCCACCAGTTGATGATGCGTACAGTCTCAATTGTGCCCCCTTGACAACTGATGTATGCCACTGTAGCAGCGTTTTTCAATTGAACCTTTACCGGGTTCCCTTGGAGGCGTTACTGAGCTGCTATCAAGGGGTTTAAGACTGCCCTGGAGTACCAGGACATGTATGGGCGGCAATGCTTCTTGTCGAGACCAAAGTCTCGAGAACTGATTTGGAAGAACCACTTTGCACCAGCCCCTGGTGAATGGGTGACTATGTTGATAGGCCCATCTATCCTTCCTCTGGTGGTTGAACTAAGAGGAAATGCGAAGGAGCCTGGACAGGTGAAAGTAAGCACTGTCCCCACTTGCAGAGCAGGTGCAATTGGAGCTCTCAGGAGTGGAACCTGCCGAACTGAAATGCCTCAAAAGGAGGAGACAAGCTTCCTCAAGAGAGCCTGCACAAGTACAGTAGATGGAAATATCATTTTTCTTTATTTTGAGAACTAACTTTACTATTGATTTGATGTCCTGGATCATGTCTGGAGGATAAAAGAACCTCTGCAAAGACATGTCAAATATCATCCCCAGACTGGACTTTTTGAAGTTGACAATGCACACGAGAAATGAGCATGTGGTACATCACACTGCCATGGGAGTGAGTGTTTTCCGCAATTCAGGCCTTTAGAAGATCATGAAAATAGAGGACGATTGTTTCCCCCAATGACCGAAGGTGAGCCATAATGGCAGTCATCAAAAACCTATGGGGCAAAGGAGAGGCCGAAGGGGAGGGCTCTGAAATGAAGATGGGTGTCCCTTATCGCAAACTAAAAGGAAGGATTGGTGTGGTTCCCCGATAGGAAATGTGTAAAAAAAGCATACTTAATATGCAGTGAAACAAGGAATTCCCTTTTTCCATGCTCACTATCACAGGGACTCCAATTTGAACTTCTGGAACCACAGATGCACATTTAGGGATTTGAGATTTAGTATGGGGCAAACAGAGCCGTCCACGTTGGTACGACAAAGAGGGATCTCTGACCTGGAACTGGGATGGATCACCTCTGAGGAGAGAAGTCTGTTTACCGTCTCCTTAAAGGCCATGTTTCTAGCGTGTTTCAGAGGAGGGCCTAGAAATTTCATCTAGTACCTTACAGAAAGAATGCTTCGCACCAAGCATCAGCACAAAATTTAATACCAGATGTTCTGAAACTGAAGACAATGTGCTCCCACCATAGGATCCCCTATATGGGTATGTAGCCAGTCATGTGGATTTATTCTTGGGCCCAGAAAATCATGCCTTGGTTGAGGTTCGAAAGGACAGCCAAGAGGAAGTCAGTGGTCTGTTTGTTGTGGAAGATTAGGGTAAGGTGGAGCTCTTGCCCCCCAATACTCAGTGCAATCTCTGAGGAAGCCCAGCAGGCCTATATGCATCGGAGACATACAGACTACTGAAATCCAGCACAATTCTCCTCTCCAGCTAGACGTAAAAGCTGCTGATGGCCATCTGTACAACACTGCATTAACACCATCTCGGAAGTATCGCAGGCGCTCATAGGTCACAGTGGTACCAGGCCAGTGTGTGTGGTCTACACACACCAGAATACAAGGTACCGAGGAAGAGACCAGGAACCGTGGACTACCACAGTCGCAAAGGAATTCACCATCATCTACCTGCACTCCCAGAGGTCCAGGTGGAGGGCAGGGGAAGAAGGACTTAGAATGTACATAAACACTGCCATCGGTTAATAGGTTCCACACTGTGAACTCTACACTGCCGGTTTGCATACCTATTAGCAAGTCCCATAAATCCCATTATTACTGTGTACAAAACAAATTCCTATACAAACAACTGCCTATTACAGAGTTTGTTATGCATTACTGTCGGCATGCCATTGGTTCTTTATGTTGTATTGATCAACATTCAGTAAAGATTTTTGCATTGGCAAATCTGTGGCACTATTACAATTATGTGGTATTGTGCAGGCTTCATAGGTTAAATTTGTATTTACAACACCTGGGTGATTAGATAAAACTACATATTTTACAAACAGCTGAGCAAAGATATCCATGCAGTGATTAGAGGCTATTGGCTCATAGATCATTTATAACATTTACAAAGTATATACTCGTAGGTACTCAAGTATTACTTGTTTTATTCATGAATTTATTGGAGATTAGGATCCATTTCCACTTTACCCGCAGGTATCTTATTTTGTTACCAATCCATGAGCTTATCTTTACACCCCCAAATCGGTTCAATTATTTTGTCTACTTTGGCCCAAATACGATTTCTCTTGAAATGGGAAGTGCTTCTAATGAATGCCTAGACAGCAATTACCTGCCAAGTTACCAACCGTAGAGCCCTAACAAGCCGCAATGGCTGCAGCAGAAACCTTAGAGCAGACCAGTCCTAAGTCTATCTCCCAGCCTAAGGATATCAGCCCGAGGAGTACCCGAGCATAGGCCTTCTGCAATCAGGTCTGCCCATTTAACTATGGCTTTGCTGATCCAGGCAGAAATCAGAATGGGTCGAAGAGAAGTACCCGCAAACACAGAGGTACTTCAGAGTAGACTCCAGCTTCTGATCAGAACTGTCCCAGAGATAAGTAGATCCAGGCACCAGGATAGTAGTATTTTTTTTGCCAGGTGAGAAATCGACAGATCCACAAACAGATGGGATTCCCACTTAGCCCTGTCCACAGCTGATAGAGGTTAAAGAAATAACAGGTGTCTGGATATCTGGAGCCTGCAGTCCAGATGCACCCATGCTGATGACAGCAGATCCTCTAATAGAGAAGAGACGGTAATTGGTTGATTACACTTCCACTTAAAAAGAGGATTCCTGGGAGTCTGTGTTGAAGATATGCAACACATGGCAGACAGCTTTGATTAAAGCTTCCACACCCAGTCACTGAAGAACATTCAAGGTCTGAATATTCCAGATGATCATCTTCTCCTTGAGATGAACTTTATGAATTTGATTCCTTCCATGACTGGATAGTTGGAAGTCTACATTTGTGAAGACCGCATTATCTGGGCGCCTCATTTGAGCTTCTGGAGGAAGATTCAAGCAGTCATTCTAAAGCGGAAGAGACTTGTACCAACCCTTGTGCTGAGCATACCAAATCATTAGCCCATGGAGGCTCATTGAACTGGAAAGATTGAATTCCAGAGGGACTGGCAGGTCATCCCTGAAGATGGCCCATCTGAAAGTCATGACAGCATACTGACCACTGGTGCCCCAAGCTAGGGCAGGTACAGTTGGCCCCACTTGACCAGACGCCGCCAATTGTTGTGGTAGCACTGACATGGCTACGACCAGCATCTCCAGTCAAGTCGGCATATACACTGGAGGGGAGAAACTCACAACGGCGTACAACCCTGGGCCTACGCAGCACGAGTCACTGTCCCCCAGTAAGACCGTGCATGTGAAAATTTGGATTTGGCACAAGCAAAAATCTTTTTGTATGGTCCCACCCTTTTCAGGAAATGATCCCACTGTATTGCCCTTCCCAGACATAATAAAGGGTAAGGAATACAGAGAAGAACAGCATTCCAATGGGATGTAGTTAGCATCCCACTATACAGCATTCCAAAGGCAACTATCGTGGGTTAGGCACTAGGGGGAGAGTTAGGCCCTAGGGGGGGGGATGTTAGGGTTAGAGGTATGAGACTTACCTTTTAGTATAGTATCGGAATTCTGGCAGTCAGTATGCGGCTGTCTGTATTCTGACACCCCGGGATCCCATACCCAACCCACTCAAACAAAGCTCTCACAATGAAAAAAACAGAAGCTACAGGGAAAAGGTGCAACAAATGACAGACCAAGTGAGTGCAATTTGAGCAAAATACCACATAGACACAGCTGTCACACACTTTTCACACAGTAAACACTCAGGTCACACAAACAGGACACCCAGAGAGAATGGTCATTACCAACTGTCCTTGCAAAGTATAGAAGAGGAGGAGATAAGTCTGATCCAGCATTTTGTAGGAGGAAGGCTCTATGGATATGGCTGCAGAACGTAGCTGTACTTTTTTAGTCAGACCTTGCACCACTGCAATTTCAGGGCATCAGGTTTACTGGTCTGTAATAGCAGATACAGCCAAAGGTGTCAGACTGTGGCGGTAATTACTGATGGGCTAATCTGCATGCAGAAGCAGTCAGACAAGGGAGCAGAGGGCGCTGCTTGTAAACTCCTCCTCCTGGGCAAGACAATGTGGCTGTTTCCAATGCCTGGATCCTTCAATGAGGCAGTCCATGCAAAGTGAGGGGTGCAGAACAGCCGTCACGGACACCACCCCCTCCCGGTCCCAATGGTTATATTGCGACAAATGGACTTCCATGGAAGAGGTAACTGAGCCTTGTATGTGCCAATCCATCCTAAGACTAATCCTACCACGAGCCTCCGATGCGCGGTGTGTCAGGGGTCGCTGTGCTCATGAAGCCCGGACACTACCCTGTGTCAGATGTGGCGGGTCTCCCGGCGGTACCCTTATAGTTGACAGACCACATAGTCTGACGAGCCGGATGCCAAGCGTAAAAATAATACGTAAAAATTACAGTCTATTATTTTGTGACATTCATGGAAAGCTGTAGTAAATTTACGAGGGTGGATCCAAATTTCAGTTTCCTGACAGTAGTAGATGTATCCTGTATTGATTTTCTGTATGTATGTACTAGAGGTCTTCGTAGAAAACTACAGCACAATTTATTCAGATAATAATAATAAACAGAACAACATCGCTAAAAGTTGAAAGATGGAGAATACTGAATTGACACCGCAGGGTATGAATTTGTTGACCATGCCCCCTATTCACCAGATCTGGCGCCTAGTGACTTCTTCCTCTTTCCAAAGCTCAAGGTACACATTCCTGGAAAGAATTTTGCTTCGGATGACTATGTCAACTGCTGTACAAAACTGGTTTGAAGACCAATCACCTGACTTTTTCCTGAATGGAATCAAGAGGTTGGAGCATCGATGGGAGAAGTGTATTGAAGTAAAAGAAAAAAAGTAAATAGAGTGTCGAAAAATAAATGCCATTGGAACTTAAATTTCTCTGTTATTCATGGACAGGACACAGACGTTTGGATCCACCCTCGTATAGGAATCACATTCCACCATACCTAGTCATTTTATAAAAGGCTGGAAAACAATTGTGATTTTTATGATTAGGTTATATCTTATTTTCTACGTCCAATGGGGTATAGTGGAAAGCCTGCAGTAGAAAGGTGCACTATAGGAGCTTGAGCACTTTAAATCTCCCTTGAAAAGTTCAAAACCCCACCTTTCTATACCCCCAATAGGCAGCCAGGATTTCTGTTCTTTGAGCTTTGTTAGAAAAATACTGAACGAGAGAGGAAGGCTAGCTACAAACAGTGAATAACAAAGACCAGAAATAAGTACAAAAGCATAAAGGGTAGCTGTGCAGTGTCTCTCATTGGACTTGGAGAAACTATTATGTACCTGATAATTAGGTTCTCTAACCCTTCCATGCAGCGTTTTAGCCATACATGTATGCTACCAGGGTGGAGGAGAAGGAAACTGATTTAATTAAAGTATAAAAATGGCATTTGATTTTTCATCCATTTGTGAGACTGGAGACATTCAGGATGCTCCCAAGCTGTCCAAAAGGGAAGGTATGATCAGAAGTATTGGTGTGCAGCACTGAACATACAAAACTAGCATCTTTGGATGCAAATATGTTTATTCTGTTGAATTTTTTAAGTGTGTGTACCAAAGACAAGCTGGTCTCCCAGCTCATCTGTTCAGCCAATGCTCTGTGCTGCATCATCACATTTCTGGAAAAGACAGTACTGCCCCAATGTAAGCCTGGACACTTACCAAATTAATAATCCTAGCAAAGGTCTGTGTGGAAAGCCCTCCAGGGGAGGAGGAACTCAGAAACATACAGACAGCATCTAGCATTTTCTACTGCACCAACTTCACTGATGGAATATAGCCCGAACTGCAAGTTCAAAGGACAGACACTGGTAAAGGTTTACAATTCCTACTCATCTGTAAGATGGCATCACAATGGAAAATTCAAGTACCTGGCACCGTGGAGAAACAGACAGGCAGAGATGGAGAGCAGTAGCCATCACATGTATTATTCTACATATTCCTGGTCTTTGCCAATTAAATTCTTAGGACAATGAGGACTACATCAAAGAATATATAAACATACCGCATCCTTTGGTTGGGAGACTGGGTTATCAGATTATGAACATTTTATTGCTAGATGGAGATACTTTCCATGCCATACCTGTGCAATTTAACTGAAGATTAGGACAGACTGCAGACACACCAGTTAAATGCAAAATGTCTTGCACTAAATCCAGAAAACTGAACTAAAATAGGCATCTTAGTGCAATACACATTTGTATTCATCATGGTAGCAACAAGCAGCCTACCTGAGAGAGAAACGATTAATGAAGGAAATCCATGTAAAAAGAATACGGTAAGAAAGGAATAAATACCGCACTCTGGGCTTGATTCAGATTTGGGAACAGAGTAAGAGAGCAAGTAACTATCTTGGTAAAACCATGCTGCACTGCAGGTGAGGCAGATGTAAAATGTCCAGAGACTTAGATTTTGGAGGGTTGTGTCCAAACTGAAATCTAAATTGCAGTGTAAAAATAAAGCTATCCAGCATTTGTGGGTTTCATGCAAAAGTAGCCAGTATTTACCCTGCATGCAAAAAAAATAAAAATAATTTATTTGCACCCCTTGCATTGCAACATGTTTGCCCAGGTACACATTTACTTGCTTTATCTAACTCCAAAATCTGAATCAGGTCCTATGAACGGTACAATACAATATGGAAAATAACCCACTCATAGGTAAACTATAAAATTAATGTCTGCTTAAAATATTCCCAACATGTAAAAAGAGCGACACATTCTGCAGGTATAACTATCAGACCATGGAACAAAACACGTCCTGTAAACAAAGTGCAGTAACTGCTCACACCAGGAGCAGTATCAATCATACATGT
Source organism: Taudactylus pleione (assembly GCA_031769625.1). Classification (NCBI taxonomy): domain Eukaryota; kingdom Metazoa; phylum Chordata; class Amphibia; order Anura; family Myobatrachidae; genus Taudactylus; species Taudactylus pleione. Next base: position 2,499,014 of record JAUIMM010000043.1, read on the forward strand.
TTAATTTAAAGATTAAAAACTTTAAAGCATTAAAAAATAAAAATGATAAAAAGGAGTTACCGCACCTCTGTATTTTAAAAGAGGAAAGCCAGACCTTAAAAAAAAAAAAAAAAAAAAAAAAGTATAAATTAAAAAAAAAATAATAAAAAGAAAACAAAAAAAAAAAAAACCACACACCCACTCTGTATTTTTGAGCTAGATGTCACACTTTAGGTAAGGAAAAACTAAAATAAAAATAAAGTTGATGAAAGTTTGGTTCCCAGCTGCTCCACTTGGGAAGGAGGAAGAGACACTCAAACTCAACCCCCAGGAGCCTTGAAGTGTCCTTTTCAGTAACCCCTGTAAGGGTTTTCCTTCGGCTCTGAATGCAGTGTTAAAGCAGCAGGCGAGAGGGCAACATAAGGAGCGGGTGCCCGGCAACTGCTCCCCACCCTCTGGTACTCAGGAATTATTGGCAGAGTTATTTTCATCAGTGGGGGATGCTGAGGATGAGGAAGAAGCAGACGAGGCGGAGAAATTCATGTCCGTTAGACCTGGGGGGTTGGTAGCTGTGTTCTGGCCACTGAGACTTTTCCTACACACAGGACATGTATCATGCTATGGAGAAGAAAAAAGTGGATTATAATATGTTCACCAACAACCAAAGAGAAACTTGTTCTTTTACAAAGGGCTTGGAACTCCTTTGATTTAATATCAGCAATCACTTATAATACACAAGTTTAATTTGAAAAAAATAAAATTCACCATAACAGTTAATAATGCACAAAGATACACAGGCCAAAACCTGGTTGCTTCTTCCTTGTAAATAACTGCTACTTTACAACATCAGGCAGTCTTGCAGGGGACAAGTCGATGCTTGAGTCCACAACCTACTACATTTACCCCATTTTCTTTGAACTTCACACAGGTCCGAGCAGCATGCAAGGACTCTCAGGTATGCCAGATTTGTCTGAGAAATACACCTGGGATATATGAAATGCTCACCCAAAAAGGAGTCAAGTTCAAAGAAAATGGCAGCGATTAGGAACATGCACTTACTATTGTTTGCAACTGCAAACAATAGCAGGGTGTACATTTGTCAGTTTGTACAGATCAAAGTTAAAGCCAATCGTGCTTTTTTCTGGAGCCCAATTCTCTAACCCAGTGGTTCTCAAACTCGGTCCCCAGGTCACCCCACACAGGTCACGTTTTCCAGGTCATCCAGCAGGTGCAGTCATTACTCACTGACACATTTTTAAAGATCTACAGGTGGTTTCATTATTTCACTTTTGATTCTGTGAAGAGACCTGGAAAACATGCGCTGTGTGGGGTCCTGAGGGCTGAGTTTGAGAACCTGTGCTCTAACCCACTGACTTTTCCTATTACTATAATAATTAGCCAGGGCAATCATTTTGTTGCCTGAAATAGTCATGAGAATGTAGCACTAGTAACCAATACATCATGAACTTCAGTCAGGGCACAAACATTATCCAAGCAATTGGTCAGTGATGTCAATGGTTCCTACCAAATTGATAGGCTGTATACTGGTTGAGTCCACAAAATGGAGTCATACATAATATGTAGGTTACATTGTAGAAATAAAACTAAGCTACTTTGTTGAAGGAAAAAAAAAAAAAAAAAAATCTCTACATATTGTGGAATTCTAGTTTGAAACCACAAAATTCCATACAACAACTATTTTAAACTAGCTGGGATACCCGGCATTGCCTGGGTTAAATAATTGACCCTGAAGTACACCTGCAGCCTTTATTTGTTTACATTGTCCTCGCCTATAACCCCAATCCATTGTTCCTGCTAACATGCGCGCAAACAGTGGCGTAACTACCATGGGTGCAAGGGGTGCGGCTGCTATGGTGCCAGAGCCAATTCTGTGGTCCGCTGTTTCCCTGCACCCAGTCGCGCACACAAGGTGGGCTGGTCCAGTCATGGCCACCTAGGGGGCCCGGGTGTCAGCAGTATTGATATGGTGCCGGGCCGCCAGCTGATTACAGCTGATACACTGGCATGCAGACATGGAGGGAGAGCGCTGTCGGTGGTGAGGAAATCAGAGCTCGCAGACCAGCAACCAATCAGCAGTGTTGGCTACTGATTGGCTGCCGGTTTGCAAGCCCCGACTGACTCACAACTGACACCAGATTCAAACAGCGCCGGAATCGTCTGCCCATGCCTGCCGCTGCGCCAGTTGTATTAGCTGGCAGCCCGTCACCAAATCCACATCTGCAGGCTGCTGATGGCAAATAGGGAGGAGGTGAAAGGCTGCTGGAGGGACACAGGGAGGAGAGTTGTTGGGGGGGCCATAATATTTAAGGGGCATTCCTGTGTGGAAAAATGCGTAAGGGGTACTACTATTGTGTGGAATAATGTGTTATATGGGGCACTACTACGATGTGGCATAAACTGTAAAGGGCATTACAGTATGGCAGAAAGTGTAAGGGGCATTACTGCGTGGCATAATGTTTATTAATGATATAAGGGGTACTACTCTGTGTGGGGGCAAATGTATGTTTTTTTTACCTCGGGGTTGGGTCCCTTTTAAGATCTGTGGCCCCAAAGTTCTAGTTACGCCCTTGCATGTTTGCTCAGCCTGTGAGATTAAAAGGATACATTTGTGGCAAATGCAGGATGTTTTAAGCTGGCCATACACACTACAATTATCGGGCGATCCGCGCGATATCCGCTGATCGTCCCGATAATTGTAGCATGTGGGGGAGCGACCGGTCAGTCGGGCATGCCGGATTGTCCAGCATGCCTGTCCGATGCGATATTTACCGGTAAACTGCCGGCCGCATCGGGCAGTGTTTGCCCAGCTGCGGACGACAGACAGACAGACATTTCCCGTGTTCCTTCCCATGGAAGGAACAGGGAAATGTCTCCTCCCCCGGGGGCGGAGCGCAGATGTCAGGCTAATACACTGTGAGAAATCTCACAGTGTATGTCGCGGACATCTGCAGCTGGCCAGATAAAATTTCTGTCGGTCTGACAGACATTTTATCTTGCCGTGTATGCTCCAGCTTAAGGAGGGGCGGTTCCATACATTACATATAAACACGCGTAAAAACACAGCTTACACGCACGACTTATAAGCATACTTACTTATAGGGGATGTAGTCGGAATCCCGGCACCAGTATCCTGACCGTCGGCATCCCGAAGCTAAGTATCGAGGTGTTAGGGGGAGGTTAGCTAGCGGGGTTAGGCACTAGGGGGAGGGTTAGTATTAGGGTGTGGGCAGGGAGATGTTAGGTTTAGGCATTAGGAAGGGGGGGGAGGGGTAGGTTTAAGCACCGGGGAGGGAGGATTAGGGTAGGGAAAATACTTACCTTTAGTTCCTATGGGTGTCGGGATTCTGGCTGTCGGGATGGCGCAGTCGGTATTCTGAACAGCGGCAACCCGATAGCCGGGATTTCATACCCAACCCTACATACACACACAGCACACACACCCACCATGTATATATACACACACACCCTCCATGTATATATACACACACACCCTCCATGTATATATACACACACACCCTCCATGTATATATACACACACACCCTCCATGTATATATACACACACACCCTCCATGTATATATACACACACACCCTCCATGTATATATACACACACACACAAACACACCCCCCCCCCCCCATACACATAAACATCAGCATAATTATCGATAGCTGAGAAGGAGGAGGGTCACCACTGAAGCATACGTAGCAGCTCCCTCTGCATTACCTTTATCATTTGCAGACAGAGAGCTCAGCCAATCAGAGCTCTCTGTCAGTGGAGCCGCGGCAGCTCTGACACGCCCGTAGCCAATGCAGAGACTGAGACCATGCTGTCTCCAACTGTGAAAAACAAATTTGGTTCATCGAGAAACACCCCCTGCATGCATGTATTAAGTGTCCCCATTTTTAGGGATTGTGTGACCCTAATCCTGGTCGGTCAAACTACACCACCATGCCAAATTTGGTGGTACTGGGTCCAAACCTCTGACCGTGCATAGACTAAAAACAGACAGGCTTTCTCGCTTATTATAGAGAGATGTTGTACTTCTCTAAAATATGTGTATGGTTAGGCATAACGATGCAATTTTGCCTGCTATTGTTTTTTTATCAGGGAATAAACAAAGCCTACTCAATGGGAAAAAGGTGGGAGTCCAATACAAAAGCCAAAGGAGCTTACATAATTAGTTGCTGAAAAGTAAATGAAAAAAAAAAAAGTTATTGGCACTGAACACCCCCAACTTCCTCAAATTTATGCTTTTGTTAACTAAAGTTTGCAACAATGAGGTGTCTAAAAGCAGACCTTAATGTTCTGTAGGAAGTGAAGATAATTTTATGCCAACAGATATACAAGCTCTAAACAGTTGAGAAAACAAAGTTTCTGCAGAAAATTTATACTAAAAAGGACAATTACACTAAAAAGGACAGAGTTGGAGCAGGCCTTTATATAAATAATGTTATAAACCTCTTCTGCATGGCCAGATTAACAATGGGGTGGATGGAACTCCAGGCCCCCACATAAAAAAAGGCATATCATAAGTATGAAAATGGCATTTCTAGTTCTCTCACAAGATTATGCAATTTTTCTAGTTTTATGTACTTAGGGAGACATTGGGGTGATAATTCATGAGGTGCACTGGCCACAGGAGCTCCTCCCCCTTCATAGTGTAGGTCTTTTAACCCAGGGCCAATTTGACCCTTTATTCAGAATAATCTGTGCATTAGAACTACAGTATGTCCCAACCTTATTCAGAAATTTACAGGTCTATTTACTAAGCCTTGGATGGAGCTAAAGTAAACGGAGATCAGGTAATAGTCAACCAGCTCCTAACTGCCATGTCACAGGCTGTGTTTGAAAAATGACAGTTAGGAGCTGGTTGGCTGGTAACTTATCTCCATCAACTTAATCTCCATCCAAATCTTAGTAAATAGATCTCTTAGATAGCTATATTCCTGAAGTCAGCAAGACAGAAGTCTTCTCTTGTTCAAGAAAATATGTTTCCACACACTTACCTGCTCTAACCAGGGGATGATACAGTCATTGTGAAATAAGTGATTGCAAGGCAGTTGTCGCACATTTTCACCAACTGTATAATCTTCCTTACATACTGGACATTCCAAGCCAGAACCTGGGGACCGAGATAAGAAAATATACTAATATGAGAAAAGTTTGGAGTAAATAGAGCAATATTTCCAACAACATATTTCTTAGCGGTATAAAACCTGATAAATATTTTGCTTTTAAAGGCACTTGCTCTTACCTGCAAATGACACCCAAGTCACTGACACGCAAAGTAACCAGCTTTTTCTGCACAAGCAACAGCACTTCCATCCTGACATGCAGAAACATTTCCAGAAATGCTGGAATCTTGCTCACAGCACTTCCCAGAATAAGGGTGAATTAGCTAGGTCAGTGGTTCTCAAACTCGGTCCTCAGGACCCCACCCACACAGTACACGTTTTCCAGGTCACCCAGCAGGTGCACAGGTGTATTCATTACTCACTGACACATTTTAAAGATCCACAGATGGAGCTTATTTATTTCACTTGGGATTCTGTGAGGAGACCTGGAAAACATGCACTGTTTGGGGTCCTGAGGACCGAGTTTGAGAACCTGTGGGCTAGGTCATGATGGCTGCTTAAGCAGGGTACAAACTGGGTAATAGATTGTTAAAACAATATAAATTCACAACCTGCGTGTAAAATACAGCAGCTCCGTCCTTTCCTAGAGCTTACACTAAAGTCAAATACAATCTTTATAAAACAAATGGAAAGACCAAAAGAAGCGCTGTTTTCTTATGAACATCAGTTTGTGTGTGGTGAGATGTGTATCAGAAATCTTTAGTCCACACTAAGCGATATCTTCCTCGCCATTTACACAATACATGGAAGAAAGACAGATGGGGAGTTTCCACGATCTATATGCCAATCCACAGTAAACGAGATCCCTCCAACGCACTTACCGAGGTAAGTATTAGACGTTCACATAAAAAGGTATATTTTTGCAGTAATGATCAATCCTTCACCGGCTTAGTAGTCTTTTTATAGCCCAAGGCTGTTGTAATTCTTACAGGTGGAGGTCTTACTCAGTCAAACACAGAGAAAAATAGGTATTCCACAGATAAAAAAAAAAGTGCAAGTTTTATTCGGTGTAATGGGGGGTACCCACTTAGCGATTTTTATGAATGATAATAGTTTGATCGTTTGCAAATCGTTCACAAATCTATTGCAAAAATGTCCAAAACGACCAGCGATGCGCGTGCCCGCTGGTCGTTTAGACATCTATGTTCTCTCCAACATGCTGGTCAACCTGACGATATCGTCAGGTTCAGCATGTTTCCAGATGGTTGATGACCCTGCACTGAACGTCTGCTCGTTCAGTGCAGGCTCATCACACAACTGACAAATGACTGCACGATTACAATTTCGTAATCGTGCAGTCGTTTTCAGATCCGGTAGTGGATACCCCCCTTAACATACACCACCAATCACATATAAATAAAACATATAAATATCAATGAAAAGGTAGATTCGTTCCCTTTTTCCTATAGGGACACACTCCTATATCCACACTGAAAAAATTATTTAGTCGTATACATGCATAGCTCTTATCCATATAGAGTCCTTTAGGATAGAATGAATGTGCAGACCGCAAGATAATCAAACGTGGCAATGCAGTGACGCGTTTCGGCACAAAATCCTTTCTCCAAGTGTAGGGAACAGCAGTGGTAAGGGCCATATTTATACCCCTTAGAATTAGATCACATGACCACCATAACAAACATGGAATACCTATCTAATACACCAAACTCCTATGCTGCTGGGTACAAACCTAAAAGATTTTCTGTCCAATCATCCAACTAGTTGATTGGTTGGAATGAAAATCTGTTAACCTATGGGAGTAAATGGTGATCAGCAATTTGCTCCTAGATGCCAAGAAAACAGATGAAAATGGTCGTCAGACAAGTTTGTTAAATGTTTCATCTAAACAATTTGTTCAAACAACAGTTTGTCCATTTTCCGGCGTTTGGGAGCAAATTGCTGATTGTCATTTGCTTTCATCCCTTACCAGATTTTCATTCCAACCAATCAACTAGTTGGACAGAAAATCTTTAGGTGTGTACCCAGCATAAGTGTGTCAACATTACTTGCTATTAAATGCCATTACACATCATTTTCTGAAACATTACAATGTATATAAATCTATTATTCGATATTGATGACGTCAATGGGGGTGGAGTTTTTACTCAGATTTCCAAAAGAGGCTTTTACGATGGTGAACAGTTCCCAAAATGTACGGCAACGTGTGTTGAATGTACACATTCTTTTAAAAACACAAAAAGAGGTTAAAAAAAACGATTAATCGATAGTTCTGACAAGCATCTCCGGCGTTTGGAACGCACGCCGGAAGTTAAAGGTGGACCGCAAACGTCACTTCCGTCGGAGATAACTGTCCACGTCAATGCCCTCTATCCCGGTACTATGTCTGAGCCCACAGGTAATTCAGCGCCTCCCAGTGGTCAACGGAGGTATCCTCATCTCTTATGGTGCGTACAACACTGTCAGATATTACAGGACGATAAAAACGATAACTATATCGATCATAGCAGAATGGGTGTAGAAGTGTGCTCGTTATCTGACATCTGTAAAGTAATATGAGGTGCAATGCAACCACGAGTATATATGATACTAGTAGGATAGCAATACACTGGTCCTGTCTGATGCTTGGGTAAGCTGCAGGAGCCCTCTGCCTAAATATGGCAAAGTGCAGCACACAACAGTATGTGACCGACCTCACAAATATTACTTTATATAAATATATGTGAGGTATAGGAACCACCCTAACTACACCTGTATTAGGGCAGAATTAAAGAAAAGGTATAGATATATGCTGACAGTTAGGAAAAAAAGAAAAACAGGCAGCGCTAGCATAAGTCACATACAACGAAGAAATCACACTGCAAATTGGCACTACACTCAACTACACAGACTGTAGTAGGTAGGCTATAGCGCTACATACGCTGACCCAAGAGAGGTACGCAGGGGGATTGGACCACGCGGTGTCCTGTAAGAGCGGCGACTGAACCACTGAAGAAAATGGCCGCCGGAGACCTCAGAGGGGGCGTGGCCGGAGAACAGCGCAGAGAAGCCAGACCTTAGAGGAAAGGCGCCCGGAGGAGAGGAGCCGCTGTAATGGGAAAGCTGTCTCCCCTGGCTGATTATTTAACCCCCGGGATGCTGGTTTCCCGCACCAATTGTCCCTGGTGGTCTAGTGGATCACGGCGGCTAGAGCCTGCGACCACACTCAGCACCTCCGGTCTGTCTCCTGAGACCGGAGGCATGACTGCTACCACGAGTGGTGACCCGCCTTACCTGTCCCCATAGCGTCCGGCTGCAGTCTGGGTCCTCCTATGCTAAGCCCATTGGAAGGAGTTTGAAGACATTATATATGTACTGATACATGTTACCAGTCTATATAGAATTAATTAACACATCCTATTGATGCACAGATGAAAACTCAGACCCAAGTTTATACAAACCTGACCGGATGGGTCCACATACATCTAGCCTCCTTGCGCGTTAAACAGCCCTTCTAGTCACGCTATGTTGTGGCGTTATTCGGTAGCGCCGAGCGTATTTTTACCTTCAAATTAGTTTTATTCGCACAACCATTCAACTGGATAGCACAAGCTGCTGATTAAAATTATATGCAGCATGCCTATGTTCTGTCTGCAAGTGCGGTTGTATCTGCATGCAAACGCTACGTTATAGTGTCTGGCTGTAAAGCAGCGTTTTGCATGCACATACACCCGCAGACGTACAGAGAACATAGGCATGCTGCATATCATTTTAATCGGCAGAAGCTGTTTGTGCTGTCTATTCACATCGTTGTGAGAATAAGACGCATTTGAAGGTAAAAAGAGGCACAAAAAGACGCTCGGCGCTACAGAGTCACACTGAGCTCTCGTGTTGTGTGGCGCGACTTGTAGCGCACGGAGGATAGATGTATGTGGGCACATCTGTATAATGGACACTACTTTATACAGAACACCCATCCCACAGTCTTTCTAGGTGGTTCACACCAGGGGGTAAATTTACTAAAGTGAGAGTTTTTAGAAGTGGAGCTGTTGCCCATGGCAACCAATAAGATTCTAGCTATTATCTTCTGGAAGGTGCTAGTTAAATGTTAAGTAGAATCTGATTGGTTGCTATGGGCAACATCTCCACTTCTAAAAACTCACATTAGTAAATATTCCCCCAGGACTTTATATATTAGACATTGTTCACTATAGCCCTACAACATGCATCATAGAAACTTTATAATAGATACATTGCTTTGAGTTAACAACAGGACCTCAGAGTGCTTGCACACCACCATCTATTTACCCTTTCATGATTTCAAGAGGTTATTGTAGAGCAGCTAGAGGTACAACCATACACCCTACTACACAAACCTATAGTTTCCTTTATAGTGAAGAGGGAGCCTGGGGGCTGCTGGGAAGAAAATAACTATTTGGTGTCCAGACTCGCCTCTCCAGGCTATACCCAGAGTGATACATGTGCCCCCTAGTGGAGGAAGAAGAAATTGACAGTGATTGAAGGAATTTTATAAGAAAAATTGTGATAAATTCAAAACCAGCCTGGATCACTAAATATGGATCTCCACAGGCACACATTTTGGCAGGAGACAACATATATTAACATAGGCTGTTACCTAGACAGTTTGCTATATCTGGAAAGATAATCAAATCACAAACATACTTCAGCTAGGTTTGAGAGGAATATTTAGAACATGAGGACTCGGTAACATTCCTTCCAAACTCATTTTCTTACCCCCACTCTTGTCATAAGTTACTGTAAGTTGTTTTTTTTGCTTATAATGTATGTCTCCCTACAGATATTAATACATTATGAAACAAAATTACAATGATTAAAATAGACAGGCAAGCACAAAGTCCTGGCTAGTCCATCAACTGGTGGGAATAGTTGTACTTGGAAATGTGGATTTTGGCACTAGCTGTATGTACGGTGTATTAAAAGGTACATTATAAAGTGGTAGTTATACCTTTTTCACCAAAATACTGGGTCCAGCCCGGGACACTGAACATGGGTTTCAAGCCGTGTCACAGCAGCTTGAACCCAGTTAATACCGCAGGCGGAACCCAGGATATTGCCAGTGCTTACCTCTGCCGGCACTTGGAGATAACATCTCCATGTGCTTGGAAATGCGGCTCTCCCTATGCTGTGCACGGGACGCGGGTTGGATGGGTCATTTCCACCGAGCCTTACCAGGGCCTTACCCGCGAGAGACCCGGAAGAAATGCAGGGTCAGGTCAACCTGGGATTCTTTTCTTAGGAGCCTTTTCCACTGAGCCGTGACCCGGGTTGACACAGCAATAACCTGGGTTTTAGCAGTGGAAAAGTGGTATAACACTAAGGGGGTGGTTCAATTGTTTTGGGTTTCCGCAATAAGTGATGGGCGCCGAAAATAATTGACTAGCTCCAGGTCATTTTAGAGACAAAAGCTATGGACTGTTAAAAAAAAAAATTGAATCGCACCCTAATTTTTTTTTTTTTTTTAATTGAGAAAATATGGAGAGAGTTATGGTAAAAAAATAAATAAAAACTTACCCTGGTTAACTCATTTCTTCGAAGTCCATAGGGTCCACAGGAATACAAAGGGGTGTAGGTGGTACTTGGAGGACCGGACACCAAAAGCAAAGCTTTTTCCTATGCCAGAATGCTCTGGTCCTTACCCCTAAACTCCCACCCACATCCTGAAGGCAAATCAGTTTTGTTAACAAGATCAAGGCAGGAGCAGGATAGGAGACAAGGAAGACTGGTACACTGAAGAATCACGCTCTCACACAAAGGAAACAAGTGACCAAGAGAAGAATCCCATGGAAGCCAGGTACGTCAGGGCGGGCGCCCTGTGGACTTCGAAGAAAGAGTTAAGGGTAAGTTTTACCATAACTCTCCTTTTCTTCTTCAGGGTGCATAGGGCTCCACAGGGAGACAATGGGGATGTCCCTAAGCAGCTGTTCAAGGACAGGGATGCTCCTGAGAGGAGTACCCGGCACCCGAAGGAAGCATCCTAAAAGGCAAATGTATCAAAGGCATAGAACCTAAGAAAGGTGTGGAAAGATGCCGCCTTGCATAGTTGTTCGGCAGATGCGCAGCGGCAGGCTGTCCAAGAGGGACCCACAGAGCGAGTAGAATGAGCGGGCACAGGAAGGCCAGTCTGCGTGTAAGCCTGTGAGATAGTCATGCAAAGCCATCTGGCCAGAGTCTGTCTGTTAGCTGGCCTTCCCTTCTTGTGGAATCCATATAAGACAAAGAGGGAGTCCAATTTCCGGATGAAACTAGTACGGTCCACGTAGATCTTCAGAGTACGGACGACATCCAAAGATGCCTCACCTGCCGAGAGGTCTGGTGATTGAAAGGCCGGAGCCTCAATTTCCTCATTAATGTGGAAACGAAAGAACACCTTGGGAAAGAAGCCAGGGTGCGTTCGGAAAACAGCCCTGTACGGATGAAAGATTAGAAATATGGAGCGACAGGAGAGTGCCCCTAAATCTGAAACCCTATGGGCAAGTGCTATAGCCAGAAGAAACAGTCTTCACAGTGAACTATTTGACATCTGATTCCAGGGGTTCGAATGGAGACTTCTGAAGTGCGTGTATAACCACCGACAAATCCCACGGAGCCACAGGAGGGACAAAGGGAGGTTGTATACGTAGAACACATTGCAGGAAGGTGTGAACATCCAGTAGAGGAGCAATTCTGCACTGGAACCAGATGGACAGAGCAGAGACGTGTACTTTCAGAGGCTAGGCGGAGTCAGAGGTCCAATCCAGTCTTAAGGCAAAGATTCTAGAAACCCTAAAAACCTGAGGGTCATAGTTTCCAGTAGCACACCACTGGAAATATGTATGGCACACACTGTGATGAATCCTGACAGAGACCAGTTTACGAGCTCTGAGCATGGTCTGGACCACAGAGTTAGAAAACCCTTTAGACCTTAGGAGGGATGTCTCAAGAGCCAAGCAGTTAAAGACAGACTGGCCAGATCCAGATGTAGACAGATGCAGAGACAACAGGTCTGGTTGCAGAGGAAGTTGGAGTGGAACGTCTATGGAGAGACTTTGAAGGTGGGAGTACCAATAGCATATGGGCCGGAGCTACCAACAGGACTGTGCCCCCCTCTTGCTTGAACTTCCGAAAAACCCGGGGCAGAAGGGAGACTGGAGGAAAAGAGGTATGCTAAATGGAGGGTCCACCTCACAGAATGCGTCCACGAAGGCTGCATCGGGGTCCCTCGTCCTGGCCCCTTACACTGGAAGCTTGTGGTTGTGTCGTGAGGCCATGAGGTCCACATATGGTAGACCCCATTTGTCCACCAAGAGCTGAAAAACTTCTGGATTGAGAGTCCACTCCCATGCATGCATGTCGTGACGGCTGAGAAAATCCGCTTCCCAATTGAGAATCCCCGGGATGAACACTGCAGAGATGGCTAGGGGAAGCAGTTCAGCCCATGTGAGAATGCGGAACACTTCTGCAATTGCTGACCGACTTAAGAGTGCCTCCTTGGTGATCGAAGTAGGCCACTGCTGTGGAGTTGTCAGACTGTACTTGTCTGCCCTGAAGATGATCCGGAGTCAGGGCTTTGTAAATGGTTCCAGGACGTTGATTGGTAAGACAGCCTCGGTTGGAGTCCAGCATCTTTGGAAGGAGTGCTGGCCGGTCACTGCGCCCCACCCGTGGAGGCTTGCGTCTGTGGTGAGGAGGGGTGACCTCTGTTTAAATGGGACGCCTGTAGCCACCAGGAGAGGGACAAGCGAACCTCCGGAGAGAGGCCCATTGTCTGGGATCTGAGCAGATGGGGCAGCCCGTTCCACCTGGATAGGATCAGGTGTTGTAGGGGCCTGGAGTGAAACTGAGTGAACTCCACCATGTCGAAGGTGGACACCATGGATCCCAAGGTCTGCACTGCAGAGTGAATTGACACTCTGCGACTGGAGTAATCTGCGCACTCAGTGCTGTAATGCAAAGATTTTGTCTGCTGTCAGGAAGATTCTCTGAGCCAGAGAGTCCAGGGGGGCTCCCATATGTAACATTCTTTGAGAAGGAGTCAGGGAAGACTTTCCAGTTGATCAGCCAACCATGCGTTTGTAGAAAGGCAATGGTTACTTGCACATGGCGGTGAAGAATTTCTGGGAAGCTTGCTAAGAGCAAGAGATCATCCAAGTATGGGAGCAGTCTGATCCCTTGACGATGAAAATAGGTCGCCATAACGGCCATGATCTTGGTTAAGCCCCGAGGCCCGAGGATCTGTAGAAGAGCAGAGCTTTAAATTGGTAATGTTGCTGTAGTATAGCAAACCGGAGATACTGCTGATGAGAAGCCGCTATTGGTACATGTAGGTAAGCGTCCTGAATGTCCAGAGACACCATAGCCAGGAGGAAACCTGTACACCCTGATAAACTTGTTCAGAGACTTGAGGTTGATAGGCCAATGAGACCCGTAGTCCTTCTGAACCAAGAAAAGGGTAGAATAATAGCCCTTCCCTCACTGTGATGAGGGGACCAGAACTATTACCCCCGAGAGCAGTAAGAACTGAATGGCCTTCTGGAGCAGCAGGGCTTTGCTTGGGTCCAATGGAGGTCCTGTGCAAAAGAACTGCTGGAGGGGCCGCCTCAGTGTATCCGCGGTAGACCACTTTTACCCAGGCATCTGAGGTGGTCTGACAAGAACTGGGCGAACTGAAGTCGGCCTCCCACCCACCCTGGGAGCCCCCACAGGCATGCCCCGTCAGGCTGAAGGCTTGTCCTCAGATTTGGTAGGAGGATGTCTAGTGGCCCAGGCCTGTTTGGTCCTAAGCTTGGAGGTCTCAGTGGATGCCGACTGCCTTGGAAAGGACTGACCTTTAGCTTTTCCTTGGGGACGAAAGGACCGAAAGGATGACATCCGAGGCTTCGTAGTAGATGCAGAGGGCAAAATGCCGTCTTGGAAGCTGCCAAAGTAGTCACAAACTTGTCCAAATCTGGGCAAACAGGATCTCCCCAGAATAAGGTAGAGACTCTGAATCTGCTTTCCATGAGCGAATCCAAACAATATGGTCGGGCTACCACGGAAGTAGCAGATGCCTTGGACGCTGGGAGACCAGTTTCCAAAGCCGATACACCTAAATAGGAGGCTGCATCTCTAATGTGAGATATGTAGGACAGCTGTTCCCTCAAAGCATCAGAGGGAAATGTATCTTCTAGGGCCTCTGCCCAACTCTCAATGGCTTTTGCACCCAGGGCTTAGCCCTGGCAGGACGAGTAATAGCTCCTGTAAGAGTATATAGATTTCAGGCAAGCTTCAATCCTTCTATCCGTAGTCTCCTTTAAGGTGGTTGCATTATGGATAGGTAAGGTAGCGTTCTGAACTAGGTGTGTCACGTTGGAATCCACTGCAGGGGGTACTTCCCATTTAGTGCAATCAGTGGCTGGAAAAGGGTAAAAGGAAACAGCTTTTAGGCAGCTGAAACCTTTTATTTGGCATATTCCATGCTTCACTCAGAGTGAGGAAACTCTGGCAAAACTACCTTCTGTCGCTTAAATAGTGGCTCTTTTGCCTTAGGAGTGGGTTCTGCCTCTTCTATATGAAGAATAGGTTTTACAGTTCTCACAAGTGCAGGTATATTCAATTTAGAGGGGGGCTCCTCCTCTCCCGAGTGAGAGGTCTGCGTCTTCTGCCTCTCCAGTTGATAACTCAGATAGCTGGGTGGACTGGGAAGACAACACAGAACACTAATACCCCTTTTACACCAGAGCTAAAACCCGGGTTTTTGAAGGGTTAACCCGGGCAGCTCCCTGGTGTAAAAGGGGAGAGAGTTGGATCGCCGGGTCGAGTGACCAGGCAATCCAACCCAGGTAACTAGCAGGGTTTAACACGGGCATAGCCCGTGAAACCCTGCTGTGAGAACAGCGCACTCCAGGTCACGATGACCTGGAGTGCGCTGCTAGCCGGCGGATTGGTCCGGCTTCAGCGGCGCTTGGAGATGACGTCATCTCCAAGCGACCACTTTCACTCTGCAAAAGCCGGGTCTATTCAGACCCGACTGCGGTGTGAGCGACGCTGACTCGGGAATATCCCGAGTCGGCGCCGGCAAAATTCCGGGTCTGATCCGGATAGGAACTTTGTTCCGACTCCGGGTCAGACCCGGAATTTAGGTGGAAAAGGGGTATTAGTAGGTTTACTAGGTAAGAGTCTCTCCTTTTGCAGCATTTGTTGAAAGGCTGTAGAGACTCTGCACTGAGGTAGAAAGTACGTCTACCCATGGGGGAAGCAAAGGATTTGCAGGGAGTACCTGCTGTGGCCATCCCATAGGGGGAGCTACCACAGGGACCACTAGGTGATTGCAATTATTGCCAACAGCTTTGAAAAAGAAGCCATGGGGGGTCCTGAGGGGAGGACGCAGGATCTGATGGGCCAGGTGCCATATATCAAGATGAACATAGACCATTTTGAATGAGATCCTCTGAAGCTAAGCAGGACTTGCAAGACACCAGAGGGAGAGCAGCAGGCTGCTTGTTATTCTTGCCTTTGCCAGACATAGCTGCAAGAATAATGTACCACACGATCTGGCACATTGCAGTCAAAGCCCTCACAAATATAGGGGGGTTCATTGTACTTCACACACCTCAGTATTTCAGAGTTATAATGAAAGACAGGGAAAGGTATAAGCTGACAGTTTGAGGGGAAAAAAAAAAAAAAAAAAAGACAGCAGCACTAGCACAAGTCACATATAATGCAGAGTATACATTATAACTGCAGTGGACACTAAAATCAACTACACAGACTGCAGTGGCTGGTATGAAATAGCACTGAATAACCTGGCTCCTGGGAGAGGTATACAGGGAGACCAAACCCAGCGTTCCCGGAGACCTGTGGCTATAGCAGGAAATGGCTGCCGCGAGTCTCCGAGGGGGGGAGGGAGGAGCAGCTCAGGGGCGGCAAGACCGCAGTGGAATGGCGCCCTGAGCTGTGGGAGGGGCCGCAGGGAGAGTGCCTTCTCCCCTATGCTGACATTAACCACCTGGTCCCTGGCCTTTTTCTGTCCCCTGCTCCAGTATAGGTTATGCCCTGGTGGTCTACTGGAGCCCCGGCCGAACCGGTGTCCACATCAGCGCCTCCGATCTGTCTCCTGCGCAAGCGGGGACCTGCCTTACCTGTTCCCTTGAGTCCCTACTGCAGTCTGGGGTCCGAGGAGCTCTACTAGCTAGGACCACCTGGAGCCCCGCTGAGTGTACCTAGCAGAGGGCTGGAGGCGCAGCGCCAGAGAGGGGTGATTGAGCAGCAGTGCAGATGTCCAGAGGACTGTCTAGTGCTGCTCGTTTGGTCATGAAAAACAAAATAAAAAATGAATCATAAAAAAAGGAGCTTGGGCTGCTTTACAGCAGCCCCACTGTTCTGACAGTGATCCAGCTCCTGCCGGGCACCAACTAAACTGATTTGCCTTGAGACTGTAGGCGTGGTAAAGGGGGAAGGACCGGAGCATCCTGAGATAGGAAAAAGCTTTGCTGTTGGAGTCCTGTCCTCCAAGTACCACCTACACCTAATTGTCTCCCTGTGGAGGCCTATGGACCCTGAAGAAAATTACATTTTAAAAGGGATTCCTTAGCATTTTTTAAACACTGCTATACCAAAAGGCTAACCTTGTACTTCCTCATCTCATGCAATTCCAAAGCTCCTCTTTCTGTTACAAGATAGCAGCATCATATATCCGATTTATGTATCATAAAATGCTACAGGTGACACTTGCACTCACCCACATGTTCCTCCATTATTTGGACTGTAGGAAGGGCTTGGATCTTCTCATTATCAGCTGGAGGTGGACCAGTGTTTTCAAATTGGTTAAGTAGCTAATAGGAGAGATCAAAATAGGAATATTACCTGAGCACCATTAAATGCAGTAACATTTTGAAGCAACTATATAAAAATAACCTCAAAACATTTATAATTCATGAAATAATGCAACGAACAAGCGGCACATACCTGCGTGATTATGGTGTCCAGACCATTGGCTCCCCAAGCGTAATCCATTGGACTGGAATGGAGGACTCCCCTGTGTGTGAGGAGGGGGGATGTAAATCAAGTACAGAGATTAGCAGGCTCCTTATGAGGACATGATATGTCCATTACTATATGCCAAACTGTTACTTTTGAATGGCAGACACTGCCTACTAGTGTTTCTGGCTACTGCAACCCACTTTCTAAGTAAGAAGGCTGTGGAGTATATTTGAGCAGTTAGTTGCTTAATGGGCAATGGTATTCGGTATCTTGGTGCTTTTTTACTGCTGTATTTGCTTGTACTTAGTAGGTAAGGTTGCTCCATCCATACTACAAAAAGCAACCAGACAAACCCTAACCAGCCTAAGCTCTACCATCTGTGATTGAGCACATTGTGGTTTATGAAGTCTACTTATGTCTATCCAGTCTGGCTACTGCAGGGATTGCTGTGTAATGAGTATGTGATTATGTAGGTCCCTTATTTCTTACACAAGGACACCAGAAAGGTGGTATGGGATTGTTCATTTGATAACTATGGGCCTGATTCAGACCCACTCGCGAGCGGCTGTCCGCTCGCAAGTGGGTCGATGTTATGGACTGAGCATGCGCACGACGGAGGGAGCTCCGTCGTGCGCATGCGCCAGACGCGACGAGCGAAGGAAAGTCCTTCGCTCGTTGTGTCCGATCAAAGGGGGCGTGCTGTCAATGTTGATTGACAGCACGCCCCCTTTGGTGGGCGTGCCTCCCTGACGGGGGCGTTCCCACGGGAACGCCTCCCGTCAGAAGCCGGCCCACTGACATCACTAGTGATGTCAGTGGGAGTGATTTTGGCTCTGATAGAGCCAAAATCACTCCGGAGCTTGCGGTTGAAAACCTCAACCGCAGGCTCCGGCTCGCAAATTCGATGGTCGCGATGGTCTCGACCATCGCGACCATCACAATGCACGCTCGTATAGCCTGTGGGTGGTGATCCACAGCTATACGAGCGTCCAGGAGGACGCTCCATGAAAATGGAGCCCGGCCCTCATTCAGAGCGTGCGCTCTGCTCAGAGCGTACGGCTCTGAATGAGGGCCTATGTTCATTATGATTTATACTCCCATCACCCCAATCCACCAACCCCAAAGCAAATCAGCTACCATAATACTGGAACATTCAATTTCCCTATACTGTGAACTCAGAACGAATTGGCTCACACCTTCAGGTAAGGTGAACCTGAAGTGCTGCCTATTTGTTATATGGTCAGGCCAATCATCATGCAGGCTGTCAGTTAGAAAGTGTAATTTTTATTAAACATACCCAACTATTTGTCACCATTTTCCATTTACAAAATAAAAAGGAGGAGAAAGAGGTAAAGGGATAGACAAAGTGAGATTGTTACTTACCATGGCCCCAGTCCTAAATTTGGCATTGCAGTAGGTGCGATGATTCCATTTACTAGCTGTTGTATGATCCTATTTAAGACAAAAAAAATAAATAAATAAAGAAGGATTAATGGCAGACAGTATGAGATCTAATAAAGGTAATTTATAGAGCACTAAGATTGTGTAATGGCCTACATGACTGGACGCTGTACAGCTATATTTAGACCAATTGAGCAATCATTAATGTTAATCACTAAAGCACACAAACAAGTTTCACAACGTAATGCACAGTGTATACTTTCTTTAAAATAAACTCGCTTTACTCACAGACAACTGGGTTTAGAGGTTTGTATATTCTAAAAACTAAGCAGATCCTTCTCAAAAGGAAGCATAAATATATATGTATTAACACATTAGGCATGTCAGCCCTTATGGATACATGGGGGTTTAAGGGTGGGGTGTGTGTATAGCCAAATCTGAAAAAGTACACTTCTACGGATCCCATATCAAAGAATGTAACTTGAGTCAGGTACTGCCAATCAAGTGAACTAAACTATTTCATGATCAAGTGCAACCTCCTCCGGGTAAAAGTAGCATCCAAGCCAATTTGCTCAGGGGGATTCAGGTTTGTCTCAAAACTATGCAAAGGAGTAACAGCACTGGGACGAGGGGATACATTCTGACAAATATAGATCTGTCATGTGGTAAAATGAACGATTACAATAACAAAGTTTGCTTTTATTTAGGGCAGCTTCCCAAAAACACACACAAAATTGCTGTAAAGCTTGGATTTACATAAAATTTCACAAGACTTCTGTAATAAATGTCCTCTGAACAGACAAGCCCAGAGTGCATACGTTCTCTTTTATTGCACAACCAAACACAAGGAATCACCACATAAGCCTCAAACCAACTGCCAGACACAGAGGTGGAGGTGATACAGGACCCAGATGTCCTGCAACCCTTCCTTCCACTAGGAAATCTTCATAACAGAGAATTCAAAATTAACGTGAGGTAGAAAACTGTAGCGTGGCCATAGCTGAATCATGCAACAGGACTGATCCAAAGCACACAAGCAAAAGGAAAGAAGAAGAGTTAAGATTATGGAATGGTCATGTCAAAGTCCAGACCTCAAATTCTGCTCTGGTGGAAACGTGTGCGCATTAACCAACGCCTTCACAAAGCAATGAGCTGAAGCAGTGTTATAAGGAAAAATGGGACAAAATGCCTCAACTACGACATGAGCGACAAACATACAGAAAACGATCATTCCAAGTTGGATCTACAAACTACTGAATTATGGGTTGCACTTCATTCACACATGGCTCCTTCATCGGCTTATATTTGGTCAATAAACAATGGCAAACTAAAATCTGTTACGCACATTAGATTTGATTTATCAAATTTTAGGTACGGATAATTATTTCCTCATATGTAAAAACACATATGAAATAGGTCTGCATTGTTTTAGACATGACTATGATAAAAGCTTAGAAACTCCTCTCTATTCTGAAACTAGAATTCTTCAATTCCAGATGAGCAGTAGGTTTTAAATACAAATGTAAAAGTATACTTTATGGCAATCTAAACAGGTTTTGTAAAGAAAAAGTTTAGAGAAGAATAAAGTTACTGTGACAAGCGCTACCCCATCCCCATACCTAACTCTGCTCAGCTCCTCCTCACCCTTCTAATGTAGGAACGCCCTCACTTCTTCCTGCAGACCGTCTTGTGCTCAGTCTGGCACGTGGCTGTCTTGCGCTGTATCTCTGCCGTGACTGCTGGTCTCTCCTGTTTTCCCCTTCCCGGCTCTCTTCGCCGGGGCCACTTGCTCCAAAGATAGGGAATTCCAGACCTTCGTTAAAGATTCCAAAAGTGACTTGGCCATAGCCAGGAGACAATGTGAATTGGGTTGGTTCCAGACTCTTTTAGAATCAAGTGATTTGGAGAAATGATGTTAACAGAAGAACAAGTTAAATACACCCCCCCACCCCCAACAAAAAAATCCATGTACAATGTTCACAAGATGCTTACCTCAAAAGGATGTCTGTTCTGTTCTGTTCCAGAAGTACTGCTACTGTTTTCTGTGTTCCTACAGAAACAAAGCAAATATGTCACATACTTACCGCAGGTAATTGAATCCACCCTATTATCGCCGATTTTTCGGCGATATCACATCGGCGATAAATTATCAACGATTTTTCATGTAAAAATGGAGGAAACTTTTCTCCATTTTGAGAAATGGGGATAAATTAGCAAAATCCATATTTTTGGGTAAAAATGTGGGGATTTCTTTCTTTGGACTGCCCCCCTAATGATACTTTAGTGGAAAAAAAAAAATTGTAAGTTGTGTACTGTGTCGAAAAATGACTGTTGACATTTCGGTCAATTTAAAAAAATTTTTCGTGAAAAACGTGTAACATATTGGGTCTGATATTTCAGAGGGCTGTAAGGATGCGTCAAGTGTTTTAAACACCGCATGTGGCTGGCTAAGGCGTTTTTTTTTTTTTTAAACCGCTAAAAAAAAAAAAAAAAAAAGCCTGTGCCAGCCACGTAGGATGTTTAAAAAACACTTGGACGCATCCTTACAGCCCTCCGAAATACCAGACCCAATATGTTACACTTTTTTTTTTTCCGCTAAAGTATCATTAGGGGGGCTGTCCAAAAGGCTCTGTAAGAAATCCCCACATTTTACCAAAAAATAGGGATTTTGCTAATTTTTCCCCATTTCTCAAAATGGAGAAAAGTTTTCTCCATTTGTACATGAAAAATTGGCGATATCGCCGGTAACTGAATCCTGCCCTAAGATTGGGTTAAAAAGTTTACATTTACAGAGATATGAAAAGGGCTATGCCTAATAGACATTTTTCATACGCTTCTTGGAGAACCCTGAAGGCATGTGGCCGATCATTGCACACTTCAACCTGATGTTAAAGTAATAAATAACTATGATACTTCCCTTTCATATCACATATTGCTTAGGCTAGCTATAGAAGCTATAGTGGTGTCTCCCAGCGCTTACTCCCTGACCAGAACACTCACATTTATTACACAATGGTACTAATAAAAAAAACAACAAAAAAAAACAAACAAGACAAAACAGGATTTTGGTACTTGCCTTGTAAATCTGTTGCCCGATTTCACAGGGGACACTGGAGCTTACAACACGGAGTAAAGACGTGGGTTGAGTAGAGCCTGCCACTTAAAAAAAATATAAAAGTGTGACTAGCTCCTTCCCCTCTATGCCCCAGAAAACGGAGACTGAGAACAAAAAGAAAGGAGAATAGTCCAACGGAACAGCAAACCTGCGGAAACAAGACACTGCACGCAACACAGGCAGTCACACAAATAACAGCAAACAAACTGCAACAGATCTGGCGCAGAAAATGGTCCATGGAAAAATTGAAAAGCGGGTAAACGGCGCTGGGCAGGCATCCAGTGTCCCCTGTGGAATCAGATTTATCGGTAAGTACAAAAATCCTGTTGTTTTCTCCTTCATCCACTAGGGGACACTGGAGCTTACAACTGGGGACGTCCCAAAGATTCCCTCCTGGGTGGAAGAGCGCTGGGAAACCTACAACACCCTAAAGCCGAAACTAGAATCAGAGGTCGCAAAGGTATCAAACAGATAAAACTTCACAACAGTGTGCAGAGAGGTCCACATAGCTGCACGACAAAGCTGAGAAGCTGAAGCCCCCCCCTGCACGCAGCCCAATAAATACCCACCAAGCGTGTAGAATACGCCGAAATGGATACAGGCAGCAGTAGAGCATTGGCGACATAAGCTTGTTGAATAGTCAGATGGATCCATCTCGCTAAGGTCTCGTTTTGACACAGGCCAGCCGCGCCTGACTGCATCATAGAGGATGAAAAGAGCATCAGATTTACGGATCCCCTTCGTACGGACCACGCAAACTTCGAGCACCCGTACCACATCCAGAGTGTGCGAAACCCCGGAGGAATCAAGCAATGCCGGGACCACAATCGGCTGATTTATGTGGAAAGCCGACACCACCTTTGGCAAAAAAGAAGGGCAAGTACAAAGTACTGCCCTGTCATCATGAAAAACAAGATATGGGTATCGACAAGATATAGCGCCCAATTCAGATACACACCTAGCCAAAGCCAGAGCCAACAAAAAGACCAACATCCAGGTGAGAAACTTCAATTCCACCGCGTCTAAGGGTCCAAAAAACGCGACTGAAGGAAGGAGAGGACAAGGTTAAGATCCCAAGGGGAAGTGGGCGAAACAAAAAGGAGGCTGTACTCGAAGCACCCCTTGCAGAAAGTCTGAACCTCTGGTAGAAGGGTCAAACGACGCTGTAAGAACACCGATAAGGCATAGACCTGTATCTTCAGCGAGCCCAAACGAAGTTCAGCATCTAAACTTTTTTGCAGGATAACAAGATGATGATGAGGTAGGTGAAAAGATGGAGGAACCACACCCTCAACACCAAGACTCATAAGACTTCCAGATCCTATCATAATGAGCAGATGTAACCAGCTTATGAGCTCTGAGCATAGGAATCACTTTCTGCGTATGCCATTATTCCTTAAGATGGAGGTTCCAACAGCCACGCCGTCAAACGAAGCAAACATAAGTCGGGGTACACAAACTGACCCTGGCAAAGCAGTCGTTTGTAGCGGCAGAGGCCACGGATCATCTGCCAAGAGTCCCGAGTACTAAGCTCGATGGGGCCAGTCCGGCACCACCAGGATGACTGTTATGGCTTCGCGATTCAGAACCCGTGGAATCTTGGGAAACGACTGGGAACACATACACTAGGTCGTATGGCCAAGGAAGTAGCAGCGTGTCCGCTCCTATAGCTTTGGGATCTCTTGTTCTGGAGCAGTACAGAGGTAGTTGACAATTGTTCCCGGAGGTCATGAGGTCTATTTGTGGTCTGCCCCAACGGTGGACCAACCGCAGGAAGACCTTGGGATGTAGAGCTCATTGTCCTGGATGAAGATCCTGACAACTGAGGTAATCTGCCTCCCAGTTATCGACTCCTGGTATGAAGATCGCAGAGATGGCCTCGATGTCTTTCTGCCCACTGGAGAATGCTGCGAGCCCCCTGCCATTTCATGTACACCACCGCCGTGGCATTATCTGACTGTACTCGAACCAGCAAGCCCCGCAGGAGGGGAGTCGCGGCAAGGATTGTGTTGTAGATCGCCTGGAGTTCGAGGACATTGAGTGGTAAGTCTCCTGACGCGACAAATGCCCCTGGAATTGGTTGTCTAAGATCACTGCTCCTCAGCCGTGAAGACTGATCCAATTCCAGATGCCAAAACACCCCGCCAGAAGGTTATCTGTCCGGAGCCACCACTTTAGAGAAATGCGGGTCTGTGAAGATAGAGTCACAGACCCGCATAGAAGAGAGCCAGACCATTGGGACAGAAGTTCCAACTGGAACTCCAACTGGAACGTCCAGGAGTAAAACCTGTGGAACTGGATGGCCTCACAGGACACTATCATCTATTCAAACCAGTGTTCGCATATACGCGCTAAAGCGAGTATTTTACCCGCTATCGGGCACTGGGGACTCCCTTTTTTTTTTTTTTTTTTTAAGTACCCGGGTCCCCGGGGACGCGCTGTTCTGTGGCCAATGCCTGACAGCTGGCTGCAGCACAGCGCGTCCCCCTGCAGAGACAAACATAATGCTGTCTGTTAGACTCTCATTGGCTGCTGCTGTGGAAAGCCGTGCTGGGATCAAGTGTCTGATCCCAGCATTGGCACAGCGTCCGTGCCCGGTGCTGGGACAGTGTTTGCTCCCAGTGCCGGGTAAGCCACCGCGGTGGGTACCTGGTGAAGGGACCGCCTGGTCCCTTCCACCAGTGTCGGCGAGAGAAGTTTGGCTCCTGGCGCGAGCTGAGTGCAGCTCGCTGCCTGGAAGCCAAGTAGCGGTGGTTTTTCACGGGCCGCAAGCTTTTGGCTCGCGGTCCAGCAGCCAATAGGAAGCAGACGCGACGAGCCAATCGCGGCTCGTCAAGTCATAGACCCGCCCACTCGCAGAGTCTTGAATAGACGCTGCTGAGCGGGAACGTTCAGTGCGGCGGAGGGGAAGACAAGTGAAGAGTGGCGCGGCAACAGTTTCAGCGGCGCAATCAAGAAGGAAGAGGCGGCGCAATCAAGAAGGAAGAGGCGGCGCAATCAAGAAGGAAGAGGCGGCGCAATCAAGAAGGAAGAGGCGGCGCCGCTGAAGACTGAAGCTGAGGACCGGAGAGAGCATTGCTCTGTGGCATAATGTGTAAAGGGCATTAAAGTGTGGCATAATGTGCAAAGACCGGGCATTTATCCTTTGTTAAATATGCCTATTACCTAAAGCGTTATTCATAGGCTAACCATACTATCGCTTTAAAACGGGATACATGAATTAATTACAAAGGTTCTGTGACTGGCTGACTTCATGCCTGGATTTCACCTGGTTTTAATGAGCCGCAGAACCTGTGTAATCCATGAGTGTCCCAGTTTAAAGTGATGATATGGTAAACCTACTTATTCACTATGGGTTTTGTGAACAGACATGTCATATTACCTGAAAGATCGTGGAGGCATTAAAACATGCATTTAAGGGGCTTGTGGGGATATCTGATGCTGTTGGGGGTATCAGACAGGCATTTTAGGGGGATGTAGGGAGGTCTGAGAGGCATATGGGTAGCTCTAAAGCATAAATTATGATGGGACCCAGAAATGGTCAGGTAGTCCAGGGACCCACAAATTTTGTCACTCACCGCGATCATTGCAGACTCCACGTCCGCTTGCCAAGTGCGAAGCCACTGCTGAAGCCGAAATTCTGGAGCCTACCAGACCAATGTCTCGAGAGACCTCCCACAAATAAACTGCGGATTCCTGGATATGTTCAGCTATAAAGATAAAATCCGCTCTTGGTGTATTAGACCTCAGTCCCTCAGCAAACTGCTCAGCCCATTTTTCTACCGCCTTGTTGACCCAAGATCCAACAAAAGCAGGTCTAAACAGGGCCCCAGCACCCGTATAAATGGACTTGGTTTCCAGTTTCAGCTCAAAGCCTTCTTTCAAGGCCGTAGCAACTGGTACTGGAAGCGTAGTTTTCTTTGAGAGGCAAGACACTGAAGAGTTGTACACAGACTGAGGATTTTCCCCATTTACTCTTATTATCTATAGGAAAAGAATAGAGAGACAAAACGAAGCGGAAGCTGCAACTTCCGATATGGATATTTCCAGGCTGCCACCATCTGTTTGTCTAATTGGGTGGAAACGGGAAAAGCAACAGTGGATTTTTGTTTCTTACCAAACAGGGATGAAGCCATCGATTCCTGTACCTCCAAAACCAAGACTTGAAGGACCTCTAGAACCGCAAGGATAAGCGCCTCCACACCCTGTGAAGGCGCCTCTGGCTCTTGTGAGAAGACCTCAGTGTTCAAATCCTCCAGCATTTTACCATCCTCCTCCTGAGAGGAATTATCCACGTTAGATTCCTCCTCTGGCTGAAGAAACACTGGAAGGGCTTGCTTCCTGGGATGCCGACTTACCACGGTTCCTGAGGATCTAGAAAAAGAACCCATCATTTGAACTAAACTATCCACTGAATAGGCTAATCCAAGCCCACACAGGTTCATTATCTAAAAGAGAGGAGAGAGAAGTACAGGGCCCTTCCCATGCAGCTTCTCTTTCTCTCCGAAAATCAGCCAACTTAGAGGTTAAATCTGCATCTGCATCCAGGAGGGCGGTAAACAGCAGTGGATACAGCAGCTATGCAGCACACCAGAACTATTATCAGAGTGTGACCTGCAGTAAAATGGTGCCACTCAGAGAGCAGAGCACGCTAAACTGAAAGCAGCTTAAACAGAGGCGGTGCTTAACCCTCCTGAGGGAAGAGTAACGGTTGGCAAACTTTAGTCCCGCTCCCTCTCTGCTGGGATCGGAGCTGACATCAGCCGGAATAAAAGACAGTCTGTAATCGGTTTAATGGCGCTAGCGCGGTGTCCGGTGGGCTCACAATAGAGGAGGACTCGCTGTAAGGAGGGAGAGGGTGCAATCAGCTTTAGTTGCAACAGCCGCAGCAGCACTGCGCTGTCACTAAGTAATTAGTCGCCAGCTCTCCTTCACCCTCTATTATCGGGTGAAGGAGGAGGGAAGTAGCTGTGGTCACTCAAGTCTGACAGCCGTATGAAGCACTCTGTCACTAAGCTAAGTCTAATTCACTGCTCCTGCTAATCAGGAGTGGTGTCATACTTACACAGTACTGCTGCAGCCGGGATGCTGGGTTAGGGATCCAGTGAGGAACCCGGACACAAGCAGTTTCCAGCTGTGGTGGGACTCACAGAGACCGGTGTCTCAGATGGGTCCCCTCTCAGGGCACCGACACAGGCTGCAGTAGCCGTGGCAGTGCCCTTCCCAGGCAACTTCCACGTAGCAGGCAGGCTGCCGCAGTGAGCAGTCTGCCTGCCCTCAGATGTAAAAAATGAGATATGGTAAGAACTTACCTTTGTTATCTCTCTTTCTACGAAGTCCATAGGGTCCGCATGGAGAACTTGGAGTATAGGTGATGATGGGAGTCATCCGGGCACCAGAAAATTTTCTCCCAAGATGCACTGGGTCTCCCTCATATAGCCTACCCCCGGGCAAGAGGCACCTCAGTTTCATAGCAAGCCTAATGCCGGAGGAGGATAATAGAGAGAGAAGAAAGTCTGGAACACTCAAGAATCACATTCTCACACAGAAGGAGACGGGAAAACCGGTGACCAGAGCGAAGCCCATTTGAAGCACAGACAGTGTTCTCCCCAGGCTGTTTTCTGCGGGCGCATCGCCCGGCAGACACAGCCTACCGCCCGGCACTTTCCCCCGCCATTAGCAGCCTCTGCAAAAGCTCTCTGGGACTTTGCAAGGCCGCCACCACCACCGCCCCCCCCACTGATCTGTTCCCCTTTTCTGGACACCACAGAAAAATGGCCGCTGGTCATGGTTGGGTGCAGTGAGACTGAGCACGGGTTGGGTGCAGTGAGACTGTGCACGGGTTGGGTGCAGTGACGGTGCTGTAGGTGTGAGGAGTGAATGGAAAGGAGGAGATGTGATAACAGGAGAAGTGCGGGGTAGATCTTTTTTAGTTTTTACAGCAGTTCCAATCAGCCGGCTGATTAATACCCTAAAGAGCTCAGTGTTCTCCCCAGGCTGTTTTCTGTAGGCGCATTGCCCGGCAGAAACAGCCTACCGTCCGGCAATTTCCCCCGCTGTGGAACGTTGGCCTCTGAAGTGACCAGAGGCTAAAGAAGCCTCCGATTGCTTCAGAGGCAAGCGTTCCCAGTAATGCAGTGAGCAGCCTGCCCCGCGCGCCTGCTGGATCTACTTAGATCCAATCAGAGCGAGGCAGCGGAAATGGGAGCGCAAGCGGCGAGCAAGTAAAGGTAAGTTCTGCACAGTGGTGCTGCACTCCCCTGTGACACCTGTGCTGCCTGTATTCAGCGCTGAGTTTGCCTGACTGTGTGTCTTCTCCAGAGGGCTCCCAGCTGCTCTGAACACATTCAGTCTCCCGCTCACGGCCATTTTCTGTTCCCGTCCTCTGGTTCCGCTGCTGTCATTTGCTGGGCTTATTCCTGACAGGCTAGGCTTAGTGGTGCCCCTGGGGACTTGGTTTACTTGCCCCTGCTGCTGTCTCCTATGCATCTCACTGCCTCTGGGACCTTTAGACACTGCATAAGGGACACAAAGCCTGGGGGTACTGCATAAGGGACACTATTTAAGCCTGAGGGCACTGCATAAGGGGCCAGTCTGGGGGCACTACTTAAGCCTGGGGGCACTGCATAAGGGCACTTTTGACTGGAATGGTAAGGGAGGTGCCCCTTTTCCCTGCGCGCGCATAACTGCGAAGGCCCCCACCTGGCTACTTTTTGATGCCACCCGGCTGGAAGACATTTCTGGGCAGAACACTGACAGGTGTGTCAGTGGGGGTGCCCTGTGGACCCTATGGCCTTCGTAGAAAGAGATAAAAGGTAAATTCTTACCATCTCTCATTTTCTACTTCAGGGTCCATAGGCTTCACAGGGAGATAGCGATAGCGTTCCCGCTAGGCTATTTTAGCGGGGCGTGGCGCCCTGCCCTCCTTCTGGAGGGCAAAAAGCACCCTGCCCTCACAGCCTGCGGGCGCCGGAGCTAGAGTTAACACTAGGGAGACCTTGTGTATGTCCCAAAGCAGCCCCTTTAAAGGTGGGGACGCTCCTGTGCAGAGAATCTGCCGCCCAAAGGAAGTATCCTGAGAGGCAAAGGTATCAAATGCATAACACCTCAAATGTCTGGACAGAAGACCACGTGGCCGCCTTACAAAGCTGAATAGCCGAGGCGCCATGGCGAGCTGCCCACGAAGGACCAACAGATCGAGTAGAATGAGCAGTAACAAAGGGTGGAGCTGGAAGGCCCTCAGAAGCGTAAGCCTCAGGGATCATCATGCAAATCCACCTAGCCAAAGCTTAATGGCTGGCTATCCCTTCTTGTGGAATCCATAGAGTACAAACAAGGAGTCTGACTTCCGAAGGGAACTGGTACGGGCCACACAAAGCCTGGAGGGCACGTACCACATCCAATGAGGCCTCACCTGCCGAGAGGTCTGGAGAATAAAAGGCTGGTACAAGAATTTCCTCATTAATGTGGAAACTAGAAACCACAATAGGAAGGAACCCAGGGTGAGTGCAAAGCACCGCCCTGTTCTGATGAAAAACCAGAAAGGGGGAACGACAAGAAAGAGCCCCAAGTCTGACACTTTTCTGGCAGAAGCTAGAGCCAGAAGAAAAATACAGTCTTTGCTGTAAGCCATTTGAGATCCACTGAGTCCAGGGGTTCAAATGGAGGGCCCTAAGGACAACAGCCAAATTTCAAAGGCGCCACAGGAGGGACAAAAGGGAGGCTGAATGCAAATGACACCCTGTAGGAAAGTGCGGATATCAGGAACAGGAGCAATCCTTCGCTGGAACCACACTGAAAGAGCAGATACATGCACTTTCAGCGAGGCAAGGCGGAGACCAAGATACAAACCCGCCTGCAGGAAAGCCAAAACTATTGATATCCAAAACACCTAGGGATCGTAACCTGTGGGACGACACCATTGTAGGAGTGCCACACACTGCGGTAAATCCTGGCAAAGGCTGGTTTACACACTCCGAGCATGGTGTTAACCAGACAGCCAGGAAAACCCTTGGACCTTAGGAGGGATGTCTCAAGCGCCACGCTGTCAAAGACAGACGACCCAAGTCCAGGTAAAGGCAAAGACCTTGAGACAACAGGTCTGGACATTGAGGCAACAGCAACGGAGTGTCTATGGAGAGACTCTGAAAAGCTGAGTACCGGTGACGTATGGGCCACGCTGGAGCCACCAGCAGGACTGTGCCTCCTTATAATTTGAATTTCCAAAGTTCCCGAGGAAGAAGGGAGAATGGAGGAAACAGGTACGCAAACTGGAAGGCCCACTTGACTGACAGAGCGACTACCTAGAGAGCCTTGACATCTCTTTTCCTGGACCCGTACACTGATTGTGTTGTGAGGCCATGAGGTCCACGTCTGGAAGGCCCCACTTCTACACTAGGAGTTGAAACACTTCTTGGTGAAGAGACCATTCCCCGGGACGCACGTCGTGATGGCTGAGGAAGTCCGCTTCCAATTGAGAACTCCTGGAATGAACACTGCCGATATGGCTAGGAGATGACCTTCCGCCAAAGTCAGAATGCGTGACACCTCTGTCATTGCTGCCTGACCTAGAGTTCCTCCTTGATGGGTCGAGGTAAGCCACAGTCGTGGCGTTGTCTGACTGAACTTGCACGGGGTTTCCGTGAAATACGAGTCTGGCTTGTTGCAGGGCCCTGAAGACCGCCTGAAGTTCCAATATGTTGATTGGTAGGTCAAACTACTCTGCTGTCCACCGTCCCCGAAATAAGTGTAGACCCGTCACTGCGCCCCAACCTCAGACTGGCGTCAGTTGTCAGAAGGACCCAGACTAGAATCCAAAAAGGGCGCCCCCTGGTGAGGTGGCCCGTCTGCAGCCACCAAGCAAAAAACCGACGCACCTCCGGAGAGAGCACAATCATTTGAGTATTCATCCGATGGGGTATTCTGTCCCGCCTGCAGAGGCCAGAAACGAACTGGGCATATTTCACCATGTCGAACGTCGACACCAAGGAACCCAGTAACTGCATCGCTGAGTGGATGGACTGTGGAGGCATCTGCATACTTGCGTCTACAAAGTGGAGATCTTTTCCGTAGACAGAAAGCTCCGCTGTTGTGAATCCAACAGAGCTCCCAGATGTAGTATCCTTTGGGATGGGATCAGGAGGACTTTTTCCAATTGATTAACCACCCATGCATCTGTAACATAGATATAGCCAGCTGTAGGTGGTGGTGAAGTCCCTCTGGAGACCCTGCCAACAGTAAAAGGCCGTTCAGGTATGGTAATAGGCTGACCCCCTGCAGCCGCAGATGGGTTGCCATCACTGCCATAACTTTGGCCTATCTACTACACCTCGGCTATTTACCAAACGGCAGAGCCTGAAACTGAAATGTTGTTGCAGTACAGCAAACCTGAGAAAAAGCTGGTGAGCCGAAGCAATTGGAATATGCAGGCATGCATCCTGAATATCCAGAGACACCATAAAATCCCCAGAATCCATAGCCAGTAATACTGAGCGTAGGTTTTCCATCCTGATCCGAGGTACCCTGAGGAAATTTGTTCAGGGAGTTAAGAGTGAGGATAGGCCGGTGGAATATTGAACCAGAAAGAGATTGTAATAACAACCCATTCCCCTCAGGGGCAACGGGACAGGTACAATGGCTTCTGCTTGAAGCAAGGATTGTACGGCTTTCTGGATTTATAAGGCCTTGTCTTCCCGTGAAAGACTACTTCTCTTACCAATGTGTCTACGGTGGTCCGACACAAACACTGGGTGAACTGAAGAGGTCGGCCTCCAACCCTGGTATCCCCCAGAGGGAGGCCCATCCAGTTAGGCTGAGGGTTTAATACTCTGACTTGGAAGCAGGACGTCTTGTACTCCAGGCTTGTTTCTCAGGTTTGACAGCCCTACTGGAAGCTGACGACCTTGGGAAGGCCTGACCTGCGAGTTAATCCTGAGAGCATAAGGATCGAAAGAAGAAGGTGCAAGGCTTCACTGAACCCGCATCCGAAGGCATAAACGCAGAATTAACAGCTGCCAACGCGTCCACAATCCTGTCCATGTCAGAACTGAACAATACTTTTAAGTTTCATATGAGAGGCTGAAGGCCCCTGGGCTGAGTAGGGCATAATTATTAGAAGTGCATAATTTGTAAAAGTGCATTTCCTACCAAATTCAGCATTGTACCGGCATTATTAGATGACATCTTTAGCTGATATTGACAACTGACACAGATTTCTTCTTAATTGGCAGGTAACTCATCATTGCTGCAGACCATCTAATTTTTAATTACTTGAAAAGTGTACTGCAAACTAGGTAACTCATCATTGCTGCAGACCATCTAATTTTTAATTACTTGAAAAGTGTACTGCAAACTAGGTAACTCATCATTGCTGCAGACCATTAATTTTTAATTACTTGAAAAGTGTATAGATTACTAGACCTAGTTCTTCCTAGCTTTGTGGCATTCACTGTTTGTTTATGTTAGGACATTTATTGCTAGCCATATTAGTGGGAGGGTATTGGGGGATTTTTGGATTTGCAAGCACTGACTATTTAAGTTTCATATGAGAGGCTGAAGGCCCCTGGGCTGAGTAGGGCATAATTATTAGAAGTGCATAATTTGTAAAAGTGCATTTCCTACCAAATTCAGCATTGTACCGGCATTAAACCGAATTTAAACAGAAGGAGACCACTCTAACCTGAATCTATTCTTTAACAAGAACACATGGACAAAGTAGATCAAGAAATGTAAGTTCACAATATCTACACTACAAGCAACTGCTGTCTGCATCACCTGGGCAAT
Source organism: Taudactylus pleione (assembly GCA_031769625.1). Classification (NCBI taxonomy): domain Eukaryota; kingdom Metazoa; phylum Chordata; class Amphibia; order Anura; family Myobatrachidae; genus Taudactylus; species Taudactylus pleione. The sequence goes on from JAUIMM010000043.1 coordinate 2,531,364, forward strand.
CTTCTCTGGCCTCTGTTTGCTCACTATAAGAACTTACACCTGCTATTATTTGTACTGACTCGCTCGTTTCACAAACAACTCTCAGCTTACTGTATTCAGTGCCAATTTTAGTATATGTCTTAGAAATAATATCTTCCCACCTCTCTTCTTTTCCTAGCCTGTCATCTGTCTTCTAATTCAGTTTACTTTAATATCCCATTTCTCCTCTTTTCCTCTGCTCAATAATAGTTTGGAAATTTTGCAGGCACATTTTCCTTGTTACTTGCTTCTCTGCACTCATACTTTATTCCCACATCTAGTTTTCCTCCCCCTACCCAACTCTTCCACACCATTATTATGTGTACCTCCACTCACTGTCTACCTAATACTCTGCTCTACCCCCTTTTTCCACCTATATCATTTCCCCCTTGTCTCCTCCACCTCCTCCATCCTTTATCTCCCCACCTCTGTCTGCCGTCCTCCCTCTCCTCTCCCACTAATACACTTTCATTCTCTTCTACCCCTCCTTTGTCCTAGTACCCCACTGATAATCCTTCCTCCAAACCACCTCTCCATGTCACCCCATACCACCCCCATCATATTAAACTCCCTCCCTGCCAACCACCTACAGGTTCCCTTCCCAGCTCTGGTCCCCGCATAATCTCTCCACTACATTCATCTCGGCCACCCATATTAAACTCACCTTCTCGCTACAGCAACCCAAATAATCTAATTCACATCTCTCCCACAAACACTGTCCCTCTATCCTGTGCCCTCTGGAATGCCAGATCAGTATGTAACAAACTCGTACCCACCTATGACCTTTTCATCTCTAAAAAATTGCATCTCCTAGCCATTACTGAAACCTGGATTTCACCCTCTGACACCTCTTCCCCTGCTGCTCTCTCCTCTGGGGGCCTCATCTTCTCTCATACCCCTCGGCCTGGGGGTCGCCATGGTGGTGGGGTAGGGGTCCTTCTATCCCCCGGTTACTTCTACCAACTCCTACCCTCTGAACCATCTCTTACTTTCTCTACATTTGAGGTTCATGCTATATGCCTCTTCCAACCAGTTCACCTTAGAGTAGCTGTCATTTACCGTCCCCCTGGCCCTCCTTCCAAATTCATTGACAACTTTGCTTCCTGGCTTCCTCACTTTCTCTCCTCTGACCTTCCCTCTATTACCCTAGGTGACTTCAATATTCCTATTGATATCCCCACAGAAGCCTCTGCCTCCAAACTCCTCACCCTCATGTCTTCATTTGGTCTCTCTCAATGGACCTCCTCACCTTCCCATGTGAGTGGGCATTCGCTTGACCTGGTCTTCACTCACCGTTGTGATATTTCTGATTACTCCAATTCCCCATTCCCCCTCTCAGACCATCACCTTCTCTCTTTTAACCTATCCCTCTCTCCTTCCCTTCCTCTACCTCTTAAGGCCACTATCACTAAGCGTAACATTGACGCTATTGACACAGTTTATTTTTCTTCCCAGCTTGACTCACTTCTCTCCCCTATCCTCTCTCTCTCCTGCCCTGAACAAGCCATTTCTCTATACAATACCTCCCTTACTTCTGCTCTGGAGTCTGTTGCTCCGGCGATCACTATTCACCCTCGCAGATTTACACCTCAACCCAGGCATTCCAAATGCACCAGATACCTGCAAAAGTGTTCGCGAACTGCCGGACAGTGGAGAAGATCACGCTCTAAGGCTGATTTTCTCCATTTCAAATTTATGCTCTCATCAAACAGTGCTGCCCTTTCCCTCTCTCTAAACAGTCATATTTCAAGACCCTCATCTCCTCTCAGTCCTCAAATCCCCAACGTCTCTTCACCACCTTCAACTCCCTCCTCCGCCCACCCCCTCCTCGCCTCCCCTCCTCGCTCTCTGCCCTTGATTTTGCTACCTACTTTACATCTAAAATTAACTCCATACGTCAGGACATCATATCCCACCAGTCCCCCTGCTATCCACTTCAGCCTCTCTTCCCAGATCACCCCTCTCCTTCAATTTTACCGACTTTCTTCTCCCCTGTATCTGGAGAGGAAGTCATGTCCCTCATCCAGTCACCCCCCCCCCCTTCCACCTCCCCCCTTGACCCTATCCCTTCACATCTCCTCCGCTACCTCTCTCCTTCTGCCTGCTCCCATCTTGCCCACCTCTTTAATCTCTCCCTATCATCAGGCACTGTCCCGTCTGCATTCAAACATGCCCTTGTCTCCCCCATACAAAAAAAAAACAACCCTTGATTCTAACACTCTCTCTAACTACCGTCCCATCTCTCTCCTCCCTTTTGCTTCCAAGCTCCTTGAGCGTGTTGTTTTCAAGCGCCTTACCACCTTTCTTTCCTCTCATTCCCTCCTTGACCCTTTTCAGTCTGGCTTCCGCTCTCTCCACTCCACTGAAACTGCCCTCACAAAAGTCAGCAATGACCTCCCTGCTGCTAAATCCAAGGGCCACTACTCTCTGCTCATTCTCCTTGACCTTTCTGCTGCTTTTGACACTGGGGACCACCATCTCCTTCTGCAAATCCTTCACTCCCTTGGTCTGCGTGACACTGCCCTCTCCTGGCTAGCCTCCTACCTCTCTGACCGATCCTTCTCTGTCTCCTCTCATGACTCCTCTTCTCCCCCACAGCCTCTTGCAGTGGGTGTTCCCCAAGGTTCTGTTCTTGGACCTCTCCTTTTCTCACTCTATACATCCTCACTAGGTGAACTAATCAGCTCTTTTGACCTCCAATATCATCTCTATGTTGATGATACTCAGATCTACCTTTCCTCCCCTGACCTCTCTCCTCACTCGTGTCTCCAACTGTCTCTGCCATTTCTTCCTGGATGTCCCAGCGATTTCTTAAACTTAATATGTCTAAGACTGAGCTTATCATCTTCCCTCCCCCCTACATAACCACACTTCCCACCATTATCAATTGATGGCACAACTATCTCCTCTAGCCCCAAAGTGCGCTGTCTTGGAATTATCCTGGACTCCTCCCTCTCCTTCAAACCACATATCCAGAATCTCTCACAGTCCTGTCGCTTTCATCTTAAAAATATTTTCAAGATTAGACCCTTTCTCACCCAGGATGCCACTAAAACCCTCATACACTCATTGGTCATCTCCAGATTGGACTACTGTAACCTTCTCCTATCTGGCCTCCCCAAATCCCTTCTCTCCCCTCTCCAGTCTGTCCTCAATGCTGCTGCTTGGCTCATCTTCCTCTCAAAACGCTCTGCATCTGCCTCCCCTCTCCTACAAGCCCTCCACTGGCTCCCCTTCCCCTTTAGAACAAAATTTAAGGTTCTCACACTCACTTACAAAGCCCTCAGCCATTCCTCTCCTATTTAAATCTCTGACCTCATCTCCCTTCACTCTCCTGTCCGCCCTCTTCGTTCAACAAATGCACGCCGCCTCGCATGCCAATTGAATACTTCCTCCCACTCCCGCCTACAAGATTTTGCCCGCGCTGCTCCCCACCTTTGGAACTCTCTCCCACTTCCCATCAGACTCTCCTCCTCTCTACAATCCTTCAAACGTGCTCTCAAGACCCACTATTTCATCAAAGCCTTCCAGCTCTCATCTTAACTTGCTGCTACATACTCCTCTCTCCCTGCCTATCCCATCTGTTTCACCCCTGTCTGTCTGTCCCTCCCCTTTAGAATGTAAGCTCCTATGAGCAGGGCCCTCTACCCTATTGTGCATCTCCTTACTATAACTTCCATCTACTTCTTACTCTCTACCAGGGCACCTAACACTTGATTGCTTTGCATTGTTGCTTATCTGGGTGTTATGGTCGTGAATGTAGCAATGTATATTATCCATGTCCTGTAATTTATTGTACTGTACTGTAAGTCACTGTAAATCAATCTGTTTATGTACTTTGTAAGGCGCTGCGGAACACTTGTGGCGCCATATAAACGATAATAATAATAACAATAATAATACTTCACCAGTGTATGGGAAGCATTGTAAGCCCTTCTTGGAATCAGCCTCTGCCGTCCAAGAACGCCACCACAGCTGCAGCCGAGACACTGGTAGTCAGAAGACTGATATCCAGAACAGCCTTTCCAATATGTGTGGCTGCATCTCTGATGTTACAAACGAAAAAGCCTTTGAGGCCTAGAAGCATTTGATGGAAGCTATAGAGACTTCCGGCAAACCTCCACCTTCAAGGAAGAAATGGAAGGCATAGGTAACGTAGCACTTGTAATTAACCATATTACATATCCATTGCAGGGGATGAGTTCTATTTTGTACAGGAAATGGATAACACGCAGCCAAACGTCCCTGAAGTTGATACCTCTTACCGGGCGTTCGCCAGGCTGTAGCCCTGCGATCAACTAAATGATCCGATAAAGGGAATTCCGCAGAAGTAGCCCTTTTTGTACAAACAGAGCCTGCTTGAACAGAGGATCTGGCTCGACATCCTCTATGACCCAGCGGCTCTGACAGTTCACACCAAAGCAGGAATAGTAACCCCCAAACAGAGTCTCCATCACCAGTGGAGGGTACTCAGGGTTAGAGACATCGGCAATCTATCCGGCATCAGACGACATCTCAAAAATGTGTGTGGACTATGCTGACACCAGAGGATGCCTAGACGGCTTAACTGCTTTCTCCTCCTGCAACAAGTCTGTAGCGCAGTAGAGGTAGCTGCCATCTACCCCTGGCGGGGGCACAGGAGGAATCTGCATAGCACTAATCTGTTGTGGCAATCCCTGTAAGGGAAAAAAAAACAGACTGCTGTGGTAACCACATAGAGGGGAAAACAGCTGGCACCGCTAAGGGGCCCATAATAGTAGCCAAGCCCTGAGATAAAAGGAAGCCCTTATAAAGGGATTCCTACACAGGGACCGGGACATTAGAAGGGCCTGGTGGATTATACCACCTAATCCATCCTGTACCATCACCTCCTCACATAAACCTGCAGCACCTGGCCTGCAAAATAGAGAGTGGGTGCAGCAGAGCGCACATTATTGTCCCTCCCAGACGTAGCTGTAGAGCAATATCACACACGATACGACCAGCCTGACGCTTGGGCAAACTGCTCCGATATGGCAGAGTGCAACGTACAACTATATGTGACAACACCCGGAGAGAGAGAGAGAGCACTTTAGAAAGAAGAGATGGCTTTGTACGCAAAACCCCCTGATCCAAATGAAAAATTACCAAAGGTGGTCTACAAGATAGGGCGGCAAATTCAGAAAATCTTCTGGCCGAAGTGATAGCCAACAAAAATGCCACCTTTAAAGTACGGATGTGCAGGCTCGGTTCTACTCGGTTCCGTGCGTTTTTTTTTACAGAATCTTATTGGGTATCAGCTGTCACGAGTTTTGGATAGCCAATAAGATTCGGTAAAAAAAAACGAACTGAACCGAGTAGAACCGAGCCTGCACATCCCTACTTTAAAGTAAGGTAACAGAGTTCTACTGACTCAAGAGGTACAAAAGGGCCCTTCTGAAGAGCCTCCAATACCAAGTTCAAACACCAGGGTGGAACAGGGGGCACATATGGGGGTTGAACATGAAGAACCCCTTGTAAAAAGGTTCCAACCACCTCTGAGGTCTTGCCCTTTCAGAGAAGACAATCGAAGACCTTTAGACAATTCATACTGAAGACAGGATAAAAGACACGGTAAGTGAAAACCAATGGCTGAAAGACCTCTTCCTTCACACCAGGAAATATAACGCTGCCAGACCCGATGGTAAATTCTGGAAGTAATAGGTGTACGAGCTTGTATCATAGTCCGAACTACTGGAGGGAACCCTCGGGTTCTTAAGATAGAGGGGGAGGAGCCAGTCACACGTTTAGATTTATTTAAGTGTCAGGCTCTACTCAACCCACGTCTACACCCAGTGTTGTAAGCCCCAGTGTCCTCTAGTGGATGAAGGAAATGTTTTTTTATTTTTTATCCAAAAAATAAAAATAAGCATCTATTTTAAAATTATTACAGCACTGTTAAAAGCATACACACCTAATAGTGATATACAATACAAACGGTATAAATAATAAATGTATTATCTCTATTACGGTCAGGGAGTAAGCGCTGGGAGACACCACTATAGCTCACATATCACTTCAACAGATCTCTTTTCTCCCTAGCAGCTGCAAGACTAGTGATGAGCGCAGCCCTTCCTATAAACTTTCCTAGCCCACAAAAAGAAACATTGATAAGCTCTGTTGTTCAGTCTTATACCCTTTTTCCACTGCCCCAAAAACCCGGGTAATTGCCATGTCAACCCAGGACGCAGCTCAGTGGAAATAGCTCTAAGGAAAAGATTCCGGGTCATTTCTTCCAGGGTCTAGAGCAAGGTTTACGCAGGTAAAACCCAGGTTAGGCTCAGTGTAAACATGTAACCTGGGTCATCCGACCCGGGACCATTTATAGCATGGTGATTGGGTGAAATCAGAAAGTGTCTGTGACAGCTGTCACCGTGGAGGGAGAATTAAAAGGCTCCTCATATGGTCCAGAGTCTGCGCCACAGTAGGAACGGGGTGTTCCAATCACATGTCAGACCCGGAATTTTGGGGGAAAAGCGGTATTCGGCAACACCAAATCAATCAACTCAGATATTGCAGTTATATAAATACAGTACTCTGTTATAAATTCACTTAATGCCAGGGGCATCCTCCTAAATTTAAAACAAATATTCACATCTATGTTGCCCACTTTGCATCACAGCAAAAAAGTTGACCTACGTTCCATGTTGGAGGCACAGAGCTGTATACTTCATTGACAAAATGACCTACATTAGATGTCAAATAAGAGGTTTAATTGTTCTTTAGCATTGTTTGAACTGAAAGCCAAACAGATACCTTATTTCTGGGAGCTCCTCAATGAACCCGGACTCACACCTGGGGCATGTGTACTCCTGCCAAAGAAATATAAGGTCAGTTTAAGTATACAACCCCTAAATAAAAACCATGTTCTGCTTAACAATAGAAAATTCAGCAATTGTCAGAATTGGATCAATGTTGCATAATCAATACCACGTGTGGGGCCAGGTGGAACACTATGATTTATGGCACAGTGCTAATATTCAACATTTAACTAATTTTGCACTAATGGTTATACTGTTTTTAATAATGTAGGGTTAAAACTCATAATTGGCAGCTTTGAAAAAATTGCCGTTTAGTAATTAAACCCCAAACAGCATAGGCAAACACAGGGGGGATTTACAGTTGTCTGGAAACCCCCCTCCCTAACCCACACCATGATAACCATAATAGATATAGCATATTATTCAAGATACCCTCAGTGTCACAAATGAAATAATTAGCACCAACTGTTGATCTTTTAAAATATGTCAGCCAGCAATTAATATACTTGTGCACCAACTAGGAGATCTAGAAAACATGCACTGTTAGGGGTGCACTGATCTAGACCATCTATAGGGTGAATTATTAATATGGTTTAATAGTACACTATCCAGTGCATAAGACCATCTGTTCATCTAATGTATGTCCAGGGCAGTGCTAGGTTCTTTTTCTGCCCCCCCCCCCGCCCCAGATTCCCAAACTTGCTCCAATGATCTGGAATGGAGCCCACATCTGAAATAAAAATTTTCAGCTCAGACGGGATGGCCCTACGTCCCATATAATGACATACTGTGATTGCTGGTCCTGTATATGGTACAGTATATCAGAATCATTTCATACCTTTGTATGACGTATAATATAGCTGGTTAAGTGCCGATTATGCCGTCTTCATGGACTGGCCACACTTGCTTTAAAATTAAACATTTGGAAACCCCTCTGTAGAAATCCTGGGTTTGCCACTGAGCAGGGAAGGACTGCAGACTAAATAATCACTCCATACATTTATTTGACAAACATGAGGGCTTATGTAATAGTTTGCAGTCACTGTGGGAACTCCTGCGAGTCTTCCTGTATTATTAAAGCTGCAATAATTTTAAATGCAAAATCAAGCAAGTTTTTCACCGATCTGCAAATGATAGGTTCACTAAAGTATACACTGTTACCAAACAATATGCAGATACCAAATCTGTGGGGGGGTTTTATACCACAGAACATATGGGATACCAAATCTGTGGGGGGGGTTTTATACCACAGAACATTCCACTTCAAACTAGTTTTGTCACGATACTCTTGCTGCTATAGACTACTTGGTGGTAGATTTACTTCCCCGAGGTTTGTCAAAGCCACCTGTAATCGTCGGCTTGACTGATGGATTTAAAGCAACAGCCTGGTTCAGCATTTATTTATTTTGCCATTTTAAAACTGTCAAAGTCACCAATGATTGGCAGCTTTGAATAAAAATGCTGAACAGTAAATATACCCCCTTGTTCCAGGATTTATCAACTTGGCTACAAAAGAAGGCGTTTTATATAGTTTTGTGGGGGGTTTTTTATTTTGTCAATTTGACCCCTTCCGTTTTTCATTCCTATTCTAGAATGCAAACAGTCAGGATCTTTCTATGGTCTTTATGCATGAATAATAAAAAGTACTCATATGTTCACATAAAACAAAAGGATGTTTATTTTACAGGTTAAAACGTCTAGAAAATGAATTGCATAGTTAAATTATGCTCCCCAAAACAATACTGATAGAGAATGATTAAAGGCAACAAGTGTTGTCAATGATTACTCAGTGAAAAAATAATTTCATTATTGAATTAACAACTGTTGTGTATGTAAGCTCAATTCCACCACTGTGATGAAAAAACAAAGATCCAGTATCTCAAAATATCGAGAAACTTTCTCAAAATATTGACTTGGTATCTCAATATTGACTTAGTATCTCAATATTGACTTAGTATCTCAATATTGACTTAGTATCTCAAAATAATGAGAAACATTATTGAAGTTTTCATAAGCCTATGTGGCGTTTCCATGAGGCAAAGAAACAGAAGCAAGTGTTCAAAACAAAGCTTAGCAGACCAACATGGATACAATCATTGAAGACTATTTTAGGCGTGGATACACAAATCGTGAAATTTTGGTGATTTTGGAGCAGTCACATAATATTACACTGGAGAGAAAGCTACAAAAAAACATCTTTGGTGGAGATGAAATAAGACTATCATCACATATCCATCATACAGTGTATACACCCCAAAATGAGAGCGTAGAAAGAAGCGAAACAACCACGCAACCTTGCGTGCAAAAGACAGTTGATTTTATGCTTACTTTGCTTATTTTTTGGGTTCATCACATTCAAATAAATAAGGTAGATACCAGCACTACCCAGCCCCCGCCCAGTTTGTCATTTGTACAAGTACACAATACCTGCATCACTCACATAAGATTACCTTGGTGTCCAGAGCACAATAGTCTATCTAAGTTGTTTGCTCTGCATCAGTGCCCCAAAACAGTGCTGCCTCCCTTTTTTTCCCGATTGCAAAGGCAGGAATGCTAGCTAGTGCACATGACTTTAGCTGTCAGGCCTAACTCAAATAATTGAGAAATGTTCTCAATATTTTGAGATACACAGCGGCGGAAATGGGCTTCCATAGTTGTGAGATGAACCTCCACTCTCATTCCAATGAGGCGGATGTAAGCTTGGGTGCAAATTCTGCATGGGAGAAAAATTAGGTCTACACTTGTATACACTAGAATATGTCTGGGATACTCATGAATTTCGGTGAGTCTTCACAGGCAATCTGGGCACCCCCACGACATTCTGCACACTTCATTAGTAAAGTGGGTGGTGGCATGATGACACATTTCACAACAATTAGCGTCTAATGGACCCGTCCACACTGCATGAAGCTGAATATTGCAGCATTGCACTGTAGAGTGCAAGGCAATGATAAAGCATTTCAAAATCACCACAACTTCCGCACTTGCTACTTTGAACTCCTCAATGGGATCTCTTTAAAAGCCCCCATACATCAGCAATTGATTGTGTATAAAAATCTGCAATGTATGGGCTTCACAGAACGCAACCAAAAAGTGATTGGAATTGTTAAATTAGATTGTCCAACATGTTGGATTTCACAGATCGATTGGGGCTGTAAATTGCTAGTGTACAGGCATGATCAGCAGATTTGCAGACAGTTACCAGTAAAATGATAGGCGTTTCAAGATTGGCAGATCTATGTTTGCTGCAATCGATCTGCAAATCACTGAAAAAGATCTGTAATGTATGGGCTCAGATTGCTAGATTGGGAAATCCTAACATCAGGCAATAAAGCTTCAAACTGTTCAATCGTGGTTTTCAGATTGCTGATGTATGGGGGCCTTAAGGCAGCGGTTCCCAACCACAATCCTCAAGGCACACTAACAGTCCAGGTTTTAAGGATATCCATGATTGAGCACAGTTGACTTAAAGTATTTTGATTCAAATGTCTGTACTCAAGCATGGATATCACTAAAACCAGGACTGTTAGTGTGCCTTGAGGACAGAGGTTGGGAATCACTGCTGTGATAACAGCTTATTAAAAAAAAAAAAAAAAAAAACCAGGCAAGTTTGTATGCGGCACACATATACTGCCCAGTATTATTGTTTTTCACTTTCTCCCTGTAGCACAAGATATATTTTTTCCTAAGTACATATATTGCAGCAAGTACTTGGCTTGTACCCCACTTTAAATCAGTCCCGATGCAATTATAACTGATTAATTAGGGTCCTTTATAGTAGTTATAGAATTGTTTCATGAACGACTGAAAAAATATTTTCTAATGTAACTTCAACTCTCACATTCCCAGACACAGTATTTGCTTTTCTTGACATGTGTTTTACTTAAATTGTTCCTAAGGGTTTTTTTTCCTGGGGGGGGGGGGGGGGGGTTACTTGCTGCTCAACATCAGCTTCTAGTTCATTCACTAATATTTCAGATTATATACACATTTATTCTTCGCCATGCATCATGTAAGGGTCCTTTCTTCTCTATTTGTTTATGGTGGTGGGAAAGAAAGGTGACAAGAGGAACTGAAGAGTAAGGGTTTTCAAAGAACAAACAGATATATGGATTGAGGTGTTCACCTAAATGAGGTCCTCTCTCGTTATGACAAGCCAATATACCGACCTCACCGTCCCCTCACTAAGCCTGCTGTCACTGGGTCATACAGTGGAAAACAGCTTGGCCGCTGCCATCTGCTTTACTGAGACAGGGCCATGCTGCTTTCTAGAAGCATTGTCAGCCATCTGTAGGAAATTAGAGAGCAGAGATTCCTCGCACAAGAGGAGTAGAATACATGACACCAGAGCAGGTGACCGAGTCCGTATTTCTTCCCCCCCCCATCTCCGGATCTGACTCCTTCCCGGAGGACATGAATGAGGCCTAGTACTGTATATATATGGAGTCTCACACGCTGTAACATTATATATATGTATTAAATAATGCGGCTCCCGGAAGCCGAGAAGTACGGGCGAATCACGACCAGGCCAGACAGGAGCCTAGAGGCGGCCTCACGCAGCCATACAGGACCCCCCCGGCACTATAGACATGACTTATGAATAGGCCCCCGCCTCCATGTCTCCCTGCGCGGTGCAGTCACCAGCCGGGCTGCCCGTCTCACAGCTGACAGCCTGGCAGGAACTGTGACCAGGGCTCTATGACTCCCCTCACCCAAAGCCTGCAGGTTCCTGGTCTCCAACCCCCGGGACCTTCTCTTTCCCTGTCCAAGGCCTCTCACCGGGAGACGGGGTCTGATCTCGACCGAACAGTTATGACAGAAGAACCGCCCGGCCTCTGGCAAAGCCTCCGCCATTTTCCGCTGCCCTGGAGATGACGCACGGCAACGTCAGCACGCCGCGACCACTGGACGGCGAGAGAGAAGGGATTCAACACAGATAAGTGAAAGCGCGGGAAATAAAGGGTCACTCAGGGTGGAGCGGAGACAGCAAGAGGTCAGCCCGAGGGTGATTGATATGTCTGCCAGTGACAAGTTGTTAGGGGTGGCTTGTAATCATAAATTAGGGCTGCCCATCGCTGGTCTTACGCGCGATGAGCAGTTGAATCTACATAATCGATGGTAAACCTAACGATCATCGGGGGTTGTGAACCATCGATGCCCGGTGGCCATACCTAAATCATATCAACAGATTATACAACAAGGCCATATTTAATATGGGGCGAAAAGTCACTTCTATATCCCCGTATTCAATTTCATTGACTTTTCGCCGGTGCGAAAAGCCAATGTAAAAAAACGGGGATCAATTTTCGCTTCCCTATAGCAGGCGAAAATAAGTGCAGAATTGGGGTTTAGGGGTGCAGGCTTAAAAAATAGCCTGCACCCCTGGGAATGGTCCCTAAAAATGTTCTGTGTTAAAAAAAAGTTTTAAAAAAAAAAAAAAAATCGGGACACCCCAAAAAATTAATTACAATTTTGGGGTTTAAAAAAAAAAAAAATAAGGAACACACTTCTAAATTAGCGGAATGGAGTCCAGAGGGATTCCCTTATATGCGGCAGGTGTTTTCTTCATTGCAAGAGTAGCGGCAGGTGCATTTTTGCATAATTTTTTAAAATCATTTAAGGGACTTAAAAATATGCTTGCACCCATTTTCATGTACCCCAAATTTGATAGACATAGTTTTGTTTTTTTTTTTTTTAAAAACCTACATGCTATTCTGCATCACCTTCAAAGCCGCATTTATGCACCTGCCGCCGCTATTTAAAACCTGACTTTCTTCTGCAGGCAAAAACGGGGGTACCCATAGTGATCCCCCATGTCTGGACATCTTTAGGGGGGGGGGGGTCCTAGGTTAATTTCCCAAAAATTCCCGTTTTTTTTTCGCCGATCCAAGTTTCGTCGGTACCGGATTTCGCCTACTTTGAAATTGAATATGGGGAATAGCGGGCACACAATACTTTTCCACCGGGAAAACAGATGAAGGAGGCGAAAAGTCCAGCAGGCGAGAAGTCTGGACTTTTCGCCTCAAATTTAATATGGGCCGTATTCAATTAGGAGCGAAAAGTCCGTTATTGGCGATAATTTATCGCCGATGACATAATTTTCGCCATTTTCATTATCCCCATATTCCATTTCAAAGACTTTTCGTTGGTGCGAAAAGTCTTTGTAAAAAAACGGGGATAAGTTTTCACCACTGATCAGGTGGGGAAAAAAAGTGCAGAATTGGTGTTTTGGGGTGCAGGCCTTAAAAAAAGTACCCTGCATCCCTTGGACTGTCCCTTAAAAGGTATCTGTGCCAAAAACTTAGAAACACCCCAAAAAAAGTGGTTTAGTTTTGGGGTGAAAAAAATAACATTGGGGGACTAACTTAAAAACTAGCAAAATAACCTCGGGGGGGGGGGGGTCGGGGTCCCCATGTATGCGGCAGGTGGATTTTTGAAGAATTTTAACAAATCACTTTAGGGACTTAAAGATATGCTTGCACCCATTTTTATGTACCCCAAATTTGATGGGACTAGTTTTTTTTTTCAGAAAAATAAAGCTAAATGCTATTCTTCACCACTTCTTTAATGACGCATTAATGCTACTGCTGCGGCTGTTTAAAAACCCCAATTACCTTTAGCAGGCCAATTCGGGAGTACCCATAGTGATCCTCCATGTCAGACCATCTTTTGGTGGGTTACAGGCTGATTTCCCCAAAAGTGACAGGACTTTTCGATACTTTTCTGCCTGGTCCCGTTTTCGCCGATTGCTAATTGAATATGGGGATAAGCGGGCACACGCCCCATACTTTATCCCCTGGAAAAACGGCGATGATGGTGAAAAGTCCGACATCTGACTTTTTGCCTCTAATTGAATACGGGCATAAAGCTATATTCTTATTCGGTCATCGTTTTATTCACTTCTTATTCGTGTTACAGCTTCTTATTCAGAACATGTTATATTAAAAAATTAAATCAAGTCGGATCACTAAGTTAACATTGTATAAACGAAAAAGTGTGTCCCTTACAAAAAATTCAGTTGTATTTTGACTGGTACAACAAGATTTTAGGCATGAAATAGGGCTGTAAAGTGGGCACAGGTTCTATTTTTTATTAATTTGAATAACCAGTTTTTCAAAGGTTAAATTGGATTGGGCCACAAATTTGACACTTGTAACAAACAGAGGGTGGTCACTTACACATACCTCTCAATTGTCCCGCTTTTGGTGTGACAGTCCCACTATTCAGGGACTGTCCTGCTGTCCCACCTGTGGGCCACTGTGTCCCGCAGTAGGGGAAGATCACTCTCACCGCTGCACTGCAGAGCAGGGCAGCAGGTGAATAAATGCTGTGCACATGCGAACAGCATGTCTTTACTGTGCGCGGATAGCTTGGGTGCAACACAGCATCTCCGGGAGTGCTGGGCTCGCTCCCACAGTGATGAAAATGGCGACATACAGCTAGGCCATGCCCCCTTTACTGCTAGACCACACCCCTTTTTCAGACACGCAGGGACTTGATTCCAAGAGGAGAATATTTGTGAGGTATGACCTACATATGACCTAATTGTACGGCGTGGGCATAGGTACTAATTTTATCGATTTGAAATATTAGCTGTAGTTTTGCAAGTGTTAAATAGCTCACTTAAATCAGGGCTGCCGATATTCTGGCTGCCCCTTCCAGGAGGGGCAACCAGATCGGCATAGCAGGGGGGCGTGACCAGCACAAGGGGGCGGAGCGGAACAGATTACCGGTATTTGTGGGCAGGGCCACACATTTGCATAATTTTGGCCCCGCCCCGCTACACAATGCTGAGATTAACGGCATTGTGAACCAGGGGGCAGGGCCAAAATGACGCATCACCGCCCCCCCCCCCCACACACGGCCTGCCTTTTCGGTGGGCCGAATCGGGAGGGTAGGCAAGTATGACTTAAGTGCCCACTTTGCCACTCTATTTCATGCCCAAAACCTTGTTATACTAGGCTAATTGAAAGTGGGTTCTATGCAAGTAACCACCCTCTGTTGGTTCCAAGCATTACATTTGTGGCCCAAGGCTATTATATAACCCTTGAAAAGATACATCTAATTATTCAAATCAATAAGTACATGTGACTACTTTGCTACCCTATTTCTTGCCTAAAACTTATAGGGCCAGGCAAAATACAATTGGGTCATATGTAAATATGTGTCCCCATACATCTGGAATCAATATTCCTAGTGGTGCAAGATGCCTGAAATAAGTGGGCGCCAGGTCCCATGCCAGTCTGTTAGCATCGGGCAGCTTTCTTTGATACATTATGTTTTAGCCGCAATGCGATGAGACTTGGATGCACCTGGAGACTGTGCTGATTTATTTGATATGCAACACTAGTATATCTGTATGTGACTGAGTCTGTGTACGAAGCACAAGGGAAATTGGCTTTGAAAATAGCTGCGGCCCCTGCATTGTAGCACTTCATATACAGATTCAGTCGCACACAAATATATACAAGTGTCACATATCAAATGAATAAGCGCAATCTCCTTGTGCATCCTAGTCACATCGCATTGCGATTAAGATGCATTTTCGCAAAAAAGTCACCTGGCGCTAGCAGAGTCGAACGGGACCTGTCACTTAGAGGGGCTTTTTGGTGAGACTACAGCTTGAAAAGGAGATGTAATAATCATGGGAGACTTTAATCTACCAGATGTGAACTAGGTGGGGTCTTTTGCAAGTTCCCCTAGAAGTGGGAACCTTCTCAATGCCTTGCAGGGAGCATCCACCAAAGCAACTGGTGAGGGATACCACATCTCCAGAAGGATATAAAAAAGGGCAACTAAAATGGTGCATGGCCTACATCACTTATCATACCAGGAAAGACTAAAAGATCTTAATGTATAGTTTGGAGCAGAGAAGGGAAAGACGGGACATAATAGAAACATTCAAATATATAAAGGGTTTAACAAGGTACAGGAGGGAAGCATTCTTCAAAAGAAGAGAAGTACTAAAACACGAGGACATGCACTGAGACTGGAGGGAGGTATATTCAAAGGAAATTTGAGGAAAAATGACTTCACAGAAGGAGTAGTAGATAAGTGGAATAGCCTCCCTTCAGAGGTGGTAGAGGCTAAGGGGTCTATTTACTAAGCTTTGTTAGGAGATAAAGTGAACGGAGATAAGGTACTAGCCAATCAGCTCCTAACTGACATTTTTCAAAAACAGCCTGTGACATGGCAGTCAGGATCTGATTAGCTGGTACCTTACCTCCGGTCACTTCATCTCCTAACAAAGCTTAGTAAATAGACCCCTTAGATAGTAGAGCAATTTAAACATGCTTGGAATAAGCATAAGAATATCCTTACAAAGAACTGAGGATCACATATGTTTGAGGTTATCAAAAGGTAAAAAAGGGCAGTCTAGATGGGCCAAGTGGTTCTTATCTCAGACCCTCCAACATGACCCCTTCCTCCTGGTACAAAATGTTCTGCTCCTGGATTTCTCTCTTAATTGATGATTACAGCCACCTGTGGTGAAACACCTGCCTCATCGATTAACTAGTTCAACACAGGTGGCTGCAATCATTTATTAGGTGGGAAGTCCAGGAGCAGAGCATTTTGTACCGAGTGGAAGGGGTCATGTTGGAGGGTAGGTTATCTCATACTTGCCTACCCTATAGATTCGGCCGGGAGCCTCCCGAAAATCAGGTGCCACTCCCGGGGCGGGAGTGGCACCTGATTTTCGGGAGGCTCCCGGCCGAATCTATAGGGTAGGCAAGTATGAGAAGGTCAGGCAAGCCTCCCCCCCAATTACCTGTGAAATCCCCACAGAGGGGACCGGTGACGCGAGTCACACTGAATCGCGTCATTTTGTCCCTGCCCCCTGCTTCACAATGCCTGTAATATCTGCATTGTGTAGCAAAGGCGGGGCCAAAATTATGCAATCATGTGGCCCCGCCCACAAATGGTCATCATCTGTCCGGTCACACCCCCCTTCCCTGCCGATCTGGCTGCTCCCTCCCGGAAGGGACAGTCAGAAAGTCGGCAATCATGGGTTATCTGCCGTCAAATAGTATGTTTCTATATAAATATCTGAGGATTCATCTATAAGTGATCACCCTCTGTTGGTTGCCAGCAGAGCCGTAACTAGACTTTTTGGTGCCCTGTGCCAGAGAGATCATTGGAGCCCCCCTATTTTTTAAATAGGGACATAAGATAGAGTAACTGAAAAAGGGCCATGGCCTCATAGGGAAGGGCCAAGGAAGAGAAAGCGGAGGCCAGGAGATGCTGGATATAAAATAAGAGGAAGCTACAAGCGAGAATGATAATAAATAGGAAAATTGACAGGACCAAACAGCGCCCCCTGTCCTGCGGTGCCCTGTGCCATGGCACTGGTCGCACTACCCTAGTTACAGCCCTGGTTGCAAGTGTCAAATTTGTGGCTCAAGGCTATTTAAGCAACATTACAGCTACTGTACTCATTCAAAATAATCTAAAAACTGGTGTCTGTGCCTGCTTTGGCAGCCTATTTCATGTCCAAAACTTGAGCCAAGCAAATTCAAGTGGGCCCTATGTATGTGACTACCTTCTGTTGGCTGCAAGTGTCATTGCAGGCATAAGCAGAGCCTTACCAGTAGCAGTGACCCTACAGTGGTTCCAACCCTGTCAATGTGGAATCTGAATTTGCAATCGGTACGTATGTTCCCTGTTCTCCCTGCCTTCCTTCTGGATTGTCTTCTTCCCATGCCTTTTGATGTGGATGGTCTCCATTAGCCAGCATTTTCACCACATCATGTTGGAAGGAACAGCTGAAGCATGTGCTGGAGCCTTGAGAGGGTGAATATTTTTAATGTCCTGGACAAATATCTGGTGCCAAATGTAATAGGGTGTCGAAGCTGGATAATTGGCTGAGACAAGATCAGTTTAAATTGGATCACAGCGACGCCATCTTGCGACTGGCCGCAAGACGCCATCTTGGAAATGAGATCGCAAGACGCCATTTTGCGAATGGCCGCCTAAGCGCCATTTTAGATAAACTCACACTTTAGTACATGTGGCGATATTACTATTAGCATCATGCGATTGCATCTTACACCATTTCTCATACACACATTAATATGCACAATAGCGCTGTTAACTAGTCGCATATTAGTGAATGCATAAGATTCTGTATGAAAATGCCAAATATTAGCTTCATGCACACGCATCTGCCCCAAGTTAACTAGCGTCTGTACATCAAACCCCACATACTCACACATTACATATTCACATACAAGGTTCCATAAGCTTTAAGGTATAAGATTCAAGTATGCACATTTATTATAATTGCTAGGAAATAATGATTATTTCGTAACTAAGGTTTTATATGTGATAAGTAAGCCATGTTTGGTATTGTACTGATGCGTACTCTCTCAACAGTATTCCGGTAATATCGATGGAGAGATCGCAACATGCATTCTCAAATTTTGGACCGCAGAGACTTCAAGCAACAAAATGTACATTATATGAACAACTGTTAGGATTTGCATGAGGTGGGAAACCAGAGACCACCAGTTGTTAGAGGCTGGACTGTGTCTATTTGAACCAACCTGTTAAATGCCTTGTAACATATACCATCTCCTTTAGGACCAATGGTATTAGCAACAAACTTCTCTATTGTGTTGTTTATTCCTGGGGGGTATAAATATGTGTGCTCTGACCCTGGATTCCTAGTCTTCGTGCTGAATGCTGATTGACGAGGGGTTTCTTGCTGATGCCTACATCTGGACCAGAGAGCGCTGCATATGTATAACTGTACTAGGGTCTGTATAATTTGCGCTAAGATTATATGAGGATCATAGCGTGTAACTGCTGTACTTTTTACTTGAATAATACTTTGTGCTTTGGAACCACAGGTTCTAGGTCTGGAGTCTTTATTTACTGTATGACTGCGTACGCAAAATAGCGTCATCCTTAGAGGTTTATAGGAAGGATATTAGAAGGTATAGACAGGGGTATTCATAAGGTTCAAAGGCAGTATCGTTAAGGGTGAAAGTTTAGCAGTAAACTCACATTGGTCGAGTTGTTTCTTCAAAATGGGAAAACATCTGGATGAGAGTTTAAATCATGAGAGTTTTTTTAGTCTAAAAACATGCGAGATTACCTGTTCTCGGACTCTATTACATTGGCCCCAATCCTCTGTCAAACTCGGGGTTCACACCCACCATATTGCAGTCAGACACGTTACACATGGAGCTCCTGCATTAAAAATCTGTGAATTCTAACTTTAAAACCTTTGCAACTAGGCAGATGTATGTAGTGTGCACAGACATATCCAATCCCCTGCAGAGAGATATCAGGTCACAAAGAGGAGAAAGGTACAAGAAAGAGGGCCTTTTTCATTTCACAAGACAGTTGTCAGATTCTTCTTGCTGGAGGATACCCTCACATTTATCATAAGCACTTGTCTCTGCTCAGGTGCATCAGAACTACAGCTCCTGCTGACAGCAACTCACCTCTATCTCAGAGGGTCTGATTCAGAAGTGCACGCAGGGGGGGACGACACAAAGGAGACACCCATACCAGGGTCAGAGAGGCCCACAGGATCAGGGACAAAAACAATGGGGCAGCAACATCTGTTAAAACTTTTTAAATTGTTGTGCTGTTGCAGCAGTCGTCCAGCCGATGCCCTGCCCACTGACACTCGCCCCCCCCCTTCCAATGTCAAACACTGACACGCAGGGGCTGGGGCTCCTCCTGGGCCCGCATACCCCTGCAGCCAGCACCGCCACCGTGACTAATCAGTTCTCAACCCTCCTGCTTCTTTCCTGTTCCTCTTCCTCCTCTGTTGTTCAACTCCCCTCTCGCGACAACCCCTCCCCCATTGCGACAACCCTGACACCCCCCCATACACACACTGTGAGTCCTCCTCAGTGGTCCAGCTGAAAGTGTAGGGAGAAAGCCAAGCGTTATGACTGTCCATTCGCACAGCCTTAGCATATAGGATAATGACTATGTTATTGTCATTTTTAACATATATATATATATATATGTGTGTGTATATATATGTGTGCATGTGGGAATATATAGCAGCATGGAGGCATATAGGGGAAGAAAGTGTACATGCATAGACAGTATGATAGTTTTAAAAATAAGGGAGCTGAACGTGTATTCTAATTGAGATAAATGTATGGTGTGAGAAGGATGTTGGAAGCCAGTGAGATTGTTGTGGTGATCGAATGGGAAGACTGGGCACTGAGTGGGATGTGGGAGCCACATAACTGCTCAAACCTCAGTTGCATAGACTGCTTGTGTGTATTACAATGAGCACACAATTCTGTGAATTAGCAGCTCCACCATTTTGTGAGTGGCAGCAATCTCATTCTGTGAGAGTGCTGAATCTGCAGTTAACCACAGGGTGTGATGGCATACCATATCTGTATCGCGCAAGGAACACTTCCATTAAGGCGTCAGCCTTAATGATCGTAATTTCATTGCTTTTTTTAGTTTGAGTGGCACAAATTCAGTAGGTTTTGTGAAATTTAAGATCATGTCTAAGAAGCCTTAATGGGACATGTAAAACCGTAAGGTTTTTTGTCTATGGAATTTCATTGCTTTTATATAATTTATTAACCATCAGGGTTTTGACGAGCAAACCAGGCCACCTGCAGGGCAGAAGGACAACAAATAGGTATTCTAACACAGGTGGAGGAGCAGACAGCACACAGGAGGTGTTTTAAGGGTGCAGAGGGTAAGAGACGGTTGCAGGGGCAGGCTGCAGGTGTGTGGGGCAGTGGCAGTAGTGGGGGTGCGGAGCAGTGGCAGCAACGGGCGTGCACAGAAGCATCAGTGGGCGACAGAGGGACTCACTGGTGCTGGGCATGCAAATCAATAAGACACAGATGCATGGAGTATCAGTGAGATCCATCCATGTATTGTTTTAAAAAATGAATGTGTAATTTAAAAAAAAAATTGCGTGCATCCACAGCACAACCAGCATTGAGCTTTGGAGCTCCAGCGCTGGTTGTGCTAAACACAGGGGACAAATGACATAGGGGTTCCCTGTATTAAGTACAACCAGCACCAGGCTAATCAGAGCCAGTCTTGGTTGCCAAAATACAGGGGACAAGCAACGTAGGGGTCCTCTCGGAAAAAACTGAATTTTCCCATAGAGAAATTGCGATGGGGCATGGTGTTTAAAGGGATACACCTCAAAAGCTATTGGAGGTACGGAGCTGAAATTTGGCATGGGCTGGTAGAACTGTCGCTCGGTGCTGCCTGCCAAATTTCAGGGCAAAAACAAAAAATGAGGACATGGGAGTAATTTAAATTTCCAACTGTCAGTATTTTCTGACACACTCAGTTAGGACCACTATTCTGCTGTTCTCTATGGGGGATTTTTGGGAAGGCATAACTCAGGATAGGGGGCAAATTTACACTTTGGGTTTGTTTTATTAGGTAGCTATTGTTCCAGGGTATGTGCTATTGGGGTTTAGGTAATTGAGAAAGTTATAGTTTTGAAAGTATTACCTCACTTCGTAGAGATACGAAGTTTCAACTTGATGCGTCGGTGCCTCTATCATGTGTACTCACTGATGGCTTCACTTGGGTGCACCAAGATGGCAGGTCAGAGCGGGCGGTGGGCTTGGGGGAAGGAAGCAGCTGTAAGCTGCGGCCGGAACACGGGGGATAACGGGCATTAGCTGTGGCCGGGACCCATGGACGTTAGCTGCGGCGGTGGTGCAAGCGGAAGGACCCGGGGGAGGTAGCAGCAGACTGATGCAGGCTCGGATCTGAATGATCCGTGGTACCTGTATCTGTGTATGAATAAACACAGAAGCATGGATGGGATCAGTGAGACCCGTCTGTGCTTGTTTAAAAATGAAACCCATGTTAAAAAAATAAATAAATGGCGTGCCCCCCCCCCAAAGACCAACCAGCTCCGGGCTTTAAAGCCCAAGTACTGGTTGTGTTAAATACAGAGGACAAACGATGTAGGGGTCCTCCGTAGGAAGCACAACCAGCACCAGGCTTTCCAGAGCCAGTCCTGGTTGCCAAAATATGGGGGACAAATGACATAGGGGTCCCCCGTATTAAGCGCAACCAACACTGGACTCTGAGCCGGTTCTGGAAATACAGAGGGAAAAATACGTAGGGACCAGAACCAGCACCGGATCCTTTCTAGCGTGGAGGGGGGGGGGTTATGCCACAGCTGGGGGAGCCCTTTCACCAGGCCCCCCCGCCGAAGCATCACCTATGACCGCTAGTCAGCCAAGGCCTGGGATCCCTGGGGAACTGGGGACCCCCCCAATAAAGGGTTCCCCCTCAGGGCACCCCAGCCCCAGATTGATAACCCGGGGCTATCCCCAGCACCCCTGTGCGGTGGATGCTGGGTTGATTATGTAGTGTGGTGCATATGAAAATATAAATATTGTCTTTTGCAGTAGTACTACAGGTCCCAGCAGGCATCCCCACACACTGGTATTGGAGAACCACAAGTACCAGCAGGCGGGGCATTAAGGGCCCGCTGGTACCTATAGTACCCCTGCAAAAGAAATATCAAAATAAAACAAAGAGACTGTTGTAAAATTTTATTTTTCCGCTACTTCACCTGGGGGGCGGCAGCCTTTAAGTTTTTGATGGCTGCCGCTTCCCCCAGGACTTCCACAGCGTTTTCATCTGGAGGGCGGTGGCCTTTAAGCTCTATTGCATAGCCGCCACCCATCCAGGGCTTCAGCGGCGTCTTCCTGCTTCAGCTGGTCTTCTCTCCAGCTACCCGGCCTACGGACTGAGTGACTGAACGTCGCCTTGCGCTGGCTTTATATAAGCCAGCAGAGGGGGCGGAGCGATGAGCTGAGGCGCCATTTTTTAATAGGGCACGGTCGGCTCTCACCATTAAAGTCAATGGTGAGAACCGCTGATTGGGTGAGAGACGGAAGGCTTGCCTCTCTCAGCCAATGAGTGCTCCGCACCGGGATTTCTGGACTGAAATCCCGCAGCGGAGCTGTCAATCGGGTAGTAGTGTCCTTAGAGGACACTACTAATATTCGTGGCTCACGTAATTTGTTTTTTATTTTTGCCAAGACCCTGGATTGCCTACTTTGGAACGAAGAGGACAGATCCACGCATAGGAGGAGGTGAGTATGGAATTTTTATTACCGGTACTCCATTGGATTATCTACTGGAGAAGAGGACAGATTGGCTTCAGGGATACTAGGTGAGTATGTGAGATAGTGTGTATGCATGTGTGAGCACATGTGTGTGTGCATGTATGTTTTAATAAAATTTAACTTTTCTACGGTGTGTGTTCTGTAGTTTTTTAATATTGCTTTTGTTGTGGAACTACAGGTACCAGCAGGCCTGTAATGCCCCGCATGCTGATACTTGTGGTTCCTGGGCAGTGGGCGCTGGGGACAGCCCCGGGCTATCAGCCTGAGGTGCCCTGGAGAGGGGGACCCCTTTACAGGGGGGGGTCCCCAGGGATCCCCGGCCTGGGCTGACTAGCGGCCAGGAGTGATGCTTCGGCTGGGGGGCCCGGTGATAGGGACTGGTTCTGAAAAGCCTGGTGCTGGTTGTGCTTCATACGGGGGATCCCTACATTGTTTGTCCCCTGTATTTAGCACAACCAGTACTGGGGCTCCAGAGCCCGGAGCTGGTTGTTTTTTTGGGGGGAGGGGCTATGCCATTTTTATTTATTTTTTTTGCACAGAATTTTTAAACACAGAAGCACAGACGGGTCTCACTGATCCCGTCCGTGCTTCTGTTGTTATTATTATTATCATTTCTTTATATGGCGCCACAAGTGTTCCGCAGTGCCTTACAAAGTACATAAACAAATAGGTTGATTTACAGTACAGTACAATACAATACAGGACATGGATAATATTCATTGCTACATTTGTGACCATAACGTGCAGATAAGCAACAATGCAAATCAACCAAGTGTTAGGTGCCCTAGTAGAGAGTAAGAAGTAGATGAAAGTAGAGTAAGGAGAATCACAAGAGGGTAGAGGGCCCTGCTCATAAGATCTTACATTCTAAAGGAACGTGTTTTTTAAACACAGATGCAGGTATTATGGATATTCCAGATCCGAGCCTGCATATGTGTGCTGCTACCTCCCCGGGGTCCTAACGCCTGCTACACTGCCACCGCTAACGCCCGCTACCGTTCCCGGCCGCAGCTGACGCCCGCTATCCCTTACTGCCTCTCCCCCGCATCCTGGACTCAGCAAACGCCGGCTTCCCTCCCCCCTGTCCTGGCCCCCGCCGCAGAGTTCAGCCATCTTGGTGCACCCAAGTGAAGCCACAGTGAGTACACAAGCTGAAGGCTCCTACTGAGGCTGCGCAAGGAATTGAAACTTCCTATCTGTATAATGGCAGATTTGTGAGGTAATAGTTTAAAACTGTAACTTTCTCAATTACCTGAACCTCAAAAGGCCCTATTCTGGAAAAATAGCTACCTAATAAAACAAACCCCAAGTCTAAATTTGCCCCCTACCCTGAGTTATGCCTTCCCAAAAATCCCCCATAGAGAACAGCAGAAACAGTCAGGTGCATAAATATTGGGACATTGACAGAACTTTCATATTTTGGCCTCTATTCACCACCACAATGGCTTTGAAATTAAACAAACAAGATATGCTTTAACTGAAGACTTTCAGATTTAATTTGAGTGTAATTACATCCAAATCAGGTGAACGGTGTAGGAATTACAACGGTTTCTATATGTGCCTCCCACTTTCTAAGGGGCCAAAAGTAATGGGACTATCAACTCAAAAGATATTTCATGGACAGGTGTGGGCTATTCCCTCGTTATTTCATTAGCAGTTAAGCAGGTAAAAGGAGTTGATTCTAGGTGTGACATTTGCATTTGGAACCAGTTGCTGTCGACTCTCAATATGAGATCCAAAGAGCTGTCACTATCAGTGAAGCAAGCCATCATTAGGCTGAAAAATCAAAACAAACCCATCAGAGAGATTGCAAAAACATTAGGTGTGGCCAAATCAACTGTTTGGAAAATTCTTAAAAAGAAAGAACGCACCGGAGAGCTCAGCAACACCAAAAGACCCGGAAGACCACGGAAAACAACTGTGGTGGATGACAGAATAATTATTTCCCTGGTGAAGAAAAACCCCTTCACAACAGTTGGCCAAATCAAGAACACTCTCCAGGAGGTAGGTGTATATGTGACAAAGTCAGCAATCAAGAGAAGACTTCACAAGAGTGAATATAGAGAGTTCACCACAAGATGTAAACCATTGGTGAGCCACAAAAACAGGAAGACCAGATTAGAGTTTGCCAAACAACATCTAAAAAAGCGATTACAGTTCTGGAACAACATCCTATGTACAGATGAGACAAAGATCAACTTGTACCAGAGTGATGGGAAGAGAAGAGTATGGAGAAGGAAAGGAACTGCTCATGATCCAAAACATACCACCTCATCAGTGAAGCATAGTGGTGGTAGTGTCATGGCTGCCAACGGAACTGGTTCCCTTGTATTTATTGATGATGTGACTGCTGACAAAAGCAGCAGAATGAATTCTGAAGTGTTTCGGACAATATTATATGCTCATGTTCAGTCAAATACTTCAGAACTCATTGGACGGCGCTTCACAGTGCTGATGGACAATGACCCAAAGCATACTGCAAAAGCAACCAAAGAGTTTTTTAAGGCTAAAAAGTGGAATGTTATGCAATGGCCAAGTTAATCCCCTGACCTGAATCCGATTGAGCATGCATTTCACTTGATGAAGACAAAACTGAAGGGAAAATGCCCCAAGAACAAGAAGGAACTGAAGACATTTGCAGTAGAGGCCTGGCAGGGCATCACCAGGGATGAAACCTAGCGTCTGGTGATGTCTATGCGTTTCAGACTTCAGGCTGTAATTGCCTGCAAAGGATTTGTAACAAAGTATTAAAACGTGAAAGTTAGATTTAGGATTGTTTAGTTTGTCCCATTACTTTTGGCCCCTTAAAAAGTGGGAGGCACATTTAGAAACCGTTGTAATTCCTACACCGTTCACCTGATTTGGATGTAATTACCCTCAAATTAAATCTGAAAGTCTGCAGTTAAAGCACATCTTGTTTGTTTCATTTCAAAGCCATTGTGGTGGTGAATAGAGGCCAAAATATGAAAGTTCTGTCAATGTCCCAATATTTATGCACCTGACTGTAAGTGGTCCTAACTGAGAATGTCAGAAAAAAGTGACAGTTGGAACTTTAGATTACTCCCAAATCCTAATTTTATGTTTTTGCACTGAAATTTGGCATGCAGCACCGAGTGACAGTTCTACCCATCCGTGCCAAATTTCAGCCCGGTACCTCCAATAGCTTTTGGGGAGTATCCCCTTAAACACCATGCCCCCCCCCTACGGAATTCTCTATGGAGATTTCCGTTTTTCTCTATTCAGCCTTATTATAAGGTCACGACCGTACCTTTATAATACATATATACACGATGTTAGGAACTCCCACACAATGAAGCAGGCGGCACTCCTCCGGTCTTCATAAATTAAGTTATATGTGTTTATTAGGTCATAAGCCGACGTTTCAAGGCCACAACGGCCTTATCATCAGGGTGTGGATAAAATGATTCACACCCTGATGAAAAGGCTGTAACTTGATTTATGAAGATCGGAGGAGTGCCATCTGCTTCATTGTGTGGGAGCTTCTGACATTGTGTACTTATCCCTACTAGGAAGGCACCCTGGCATTTCATTGCTTCTATATGAGTGCCCTTCTACATGTGACTATATAATTTCCTATATATATATATATATATATATATCTATATATATATATATATATATACATATATATATATATATAAAACCACAAGGCCAGCACTCCCGTCCTAAAAAAACCATTAAATTGCGTCCGGTGTCCTCCGTTTAAACTCCCAAGCAAGTGGGAGAGAAACATGTAGACAGTCACTGTGGGCGGCACTCTGGACGGCTACTAAATGAAACACACAGACCGCAGGTTAAGCAGATCTGCTTAACCAGCGGTCTGTGTGTTACACACACATATATATATATACATACAGTGCATCCGGAAAGTATTCACAGCGCTTCACTTTTTCCACATTTTGTTATATTACCTCCTTATTCCAAACTGGAATAAATTAATTTTTGTCCTCCAAATTCTACACACAATACCCTATTATGACATCGTGTAAAAAGTTTATTTGCAAATTTAATAAAAAAAAACTAAGAAATCACAGGTACATAAGTATCCACATGTTGAAAAATAACTCATGATTCATTAGACCAGGCCACTTTCTTCCATTGCTTCATGGTCCAGTTCTGACACTCACATGCCCATTGTGGTGCTTTCAGCAGTGGACAGGGGTCAGCATGAGCAGGGTGTGGACAATGTTTAGGTAGACAGTACAAGTTAGACAGGCAATAGGTCGACAGGGTCTAAAAGTCGACTAGTAAGGTTGACAGGGTCATTAGGTCGACACATAAATTGTCGACACATGTTTTTGTTTTTTTTTCCTAGCCCTAAACTTCACACTAACCCTCCCCTTGGTGCCTAACCCTCCCTTCTGGTGTCTAACCCTAACCGTCGGGTTAGGTGCCTGACCCTGACTGCCCCTTCTAGTGCCTAACCCTAAAGGTGCATACACACTAGGCGATCAGGAAAGACAGTACGATTACGACATCGTAATCGTACCGTCGTTCCTGATCCCCTGTAGTGTCTGCACTGAACGATCAGTCGTTCAGTGCAGGTACTGTCCATCATTCCTGAACATGTCAATCTGTCGTTATCGTCAGATTGTGCTGCATGTTCAGGTGATGGACAATGTCGGAAACGACCAGCGGGAGTGCGCATCGCTGGTCGTTTCCGACATAAAAGTGCACGATTACTGAGCGATTGCACGATTACGATGTCGTAATCGTGCAGTCGCTCAGTAATATCGCCCAATGTGCACCCACCATAACCCTCCAGTAATTGCCTAACTCTCCCTCCTGGTGCCTAACCCTAACCATAGGGGTAAGTGCCTAACCGTCCGGTATATGCCTAACCCTAAAAAACTATAATGTGTCAACCATTCATGTGTCGACCTAATGACCCCGTCGACCTTCTTACTAGTCGACATTTAGTGTCCTATTTACCTTCCACTTGCGGAATGGCCCACTGTCCCCATACACTAGTATCACAGATATCTCCTACTTACCTTCCACTTGCGGAATGGCCCACTGTCCCCATACACTAGTATCACAGATATCTCCTACTGATCTTCCACTTGCGGAATGGCTCACTGTCCCCATACACTAGTATCACAGATATCTCCTACTGACCTTCCACTTTGCGGAATGGCCCACTGTCCCCATACACTAGTATCACAGATATCTCCTACTGACCTTCCACTTGCGGAATGGCCCACTGTCCCCATACACTAGTATCACAGATATCTCCTACTTACCTTCCACTTGCGGAATGGCCCACTGTCCCCATACACTAGTATCACAGATATCTCCTACTGACCTTCCACTTGCGGAATGGCCCACTGTCCCCATACACTAGTATCACAGATATCTCCTACTGACCTTCCACTTGCGGAATGGCCCACTGTCCCCATACACTAGTATCACAGATATCTCCTACTTACCTTCCACTTGCGGAATGGCCCGTTGTCCCCATACACTAGTATGGGGACATAATTAATCAAGCTCCGAAAATACTAGTGAGTGCGGGAGCATTCGCTGTCTGCAGCGCACAGATTATGAAGCGCTTATTTTTATATATGAAGGAATTTTTATTAATAATTTTATTTTTCTGATATATGCGCCTAATTATATATATTATCCTTCTGAGTAACCCTATGGTCGCACAGAATGGCCACATGAACTGATACACCAGAGCCACTGTTTATGCTCATGCGATCGTAGACACTGGCTGCGACATGCCCCATTTTTTAAACGCTCCCTAGGACTGGGCCTGATTCAATAAGGAACGCAGTTTCTAATACGCATGCGTATGCATCGCAGTGCATGTGCGCGAGCCAGACACTACTGTCAGAACTGTGTACACAGAGGCAATGCAGACTTATGACAGAGTGATTGACAGGAAGTGCTGTTTGTGGGTGGTGATGGGGGTGGCCGTGCGAACGCAGGCGTGCCGTTGCATGAGCGTGCATAATTTAGCCACTGCAATACCAGACACTTCCTGAGGTCTCAAAACGTGCGCAGAAGTAAGCAATGTCTGAGTGAGGTCTGGGCTTCCTTTACGGTCCGATGTTACTCAGTGTTACTGATTGTTTCCTTATGTTGCCCTATTATACGGATGTGAGTAAGGGGAAGTGGGCGTCCTATGTTAGGCTGCGTACACAATGTGAATGCACACATTTAAATAGCACCGCTGATATTAGCAACAGTGGTTCATGCGTATAAGCAGAATTGCGTTCTGTAGTGAATCAGGCCCACTGTGTGAAAATAGTAATTGCAAGCGATGATGGTAATGGACCTTGACGCATGTGTAGTGCGACTCATGCATGTGCAGTTTGCCGATAATCACTCAATCATTGACATTGCATACATCTCTGAACCAGGCCCATTAGTCTAGAAGTACTCCCAGATAATCCGTCTGATATCTATTTGCATTCGACGTTCCTCCACTCCTTTAAATTGTTAAAAAAATACTTTTCCAATTGGTAACAGAGTTACTTTTCATAGTTTGGGAGGATTATTGAAATTAATATTCTTCTGTATATTATGTCATTCACAAGCATTACCTATATCGCCTCCTGATTATTTACAGTCCTTTCAGTGTCCCTGCTCCAATTTAACTTGGTGGGACTGTCAAGCTAGAATGAACCCGTCTGCTTTCTTTTATCCTAATCAAAAAAAGATATCCAGGTTCCCAACTTTAAATTTTACTATGAGGCATCTTTATTTAATTGAATTGTCGACTTTGCAAATTATGGGTAGATATAGAAGGTCTGTCCATGAATATGCAAACTAGACTGCTCTCAAATGCCCCTTGATCAAGTTGAATTTATGATGTTGGGCTCTGGTCTGGACCAGATATAATTCCACTTGCACACTCAACCTGACACTGAAGCCAAAGGCGGGCTGGACAGGGGGTCATCTGTCCTCCTAGCCAGATCATTTTGTACATTCCTTGCCTGGGCTACCGGTAGCCACATGGCCACAACTGTTTCTTGGCTGTGTGTCCACATAGTTATTGGGTAAAATATGTTCTGTCATACCCAGTAGATGTCTCCTAAAATCCTCAGTGGTGGATGGTGCCAGCCATTCATCAGTATCAGGAGGTGGTCGGTGAATGACTAGAGCTATTCAACAATCCGTATGAGTTATACATTGGGTATGAGTTATGTATATTTAACTCATATGCTGGATGCCCATTGTATGAGTTGTACATTGGGCATCTCAAAAGCTGAAGTCCTTCAGAGTGACTGCATGGGAACTGCATGAGGGGCAATTAATTTTGGTCACCACCAGAGATTTGATGTCTGCATTTTGTCACAGAGCTTGGGGGGTTGTTCGGTGTTAATAACCCAGCTGAGGTGTGGTGTCTGCATTTTATAGGAGCCTCCAAAATACAGTTGACTTTGAAAACTACTGACTAATATGTATTGTATTTTGAGCAGTGGTCACTAGACTTTGCTAATTAAAAATAGGTACAACATTTCTCGCATCTATATAATATACTTGTATAAAATTATATTTTTTTATAACTTTAAAGTAATAAAGGTAAAAACTTTATTCTGTGGGCAGACCACATGCCCTCTAGGGGGTTGACTTGACCCCTCAGTGGGGCACAATCGCAAAGGACTACTTTTGCATTCCCCTGGTGGGCTTTTCATGCCCTAGTCTGACACCACACACAGACATGTAAACACATATACAGACATACATATGCAAAAACATATAGGGTTACAGGAGGAACACCTCTATTGGGCTTTAACCACTCAGGGGCCACTGTGCTACTGCCTGCCCTTATAGACAGACCATATGGTTTACTATAGGAATCATTTATGAAAAACTGCCCAGGCCCATCATAGCAATAATAAAAAAGTGAAAATTCAGTAACCCTCTTGTTACCCCAACAGTGTAGTAGATGAGGGTGGAGATCTACCAGTGTGCATGCACAGGGCATGATGATGTAGTAACAGCATGATGATGTGACAGTGTTTCTCTCCTGGACCCATCTAGGAGCAAGCAGCATCTGATTCACGGCACCCATTGGAACTGCCTGGCTGTCTGCTGAATAGTTAAGAATCTGATAACGTCAGGTACATACTGTTGGGCCGTTATTTATTCTGTAGAGTTATTAAAAAATATATGCTTCATGTGTAAATATATTAATTGTCATGGGGCAGGGAATATGTTAAACAGAGTGTGAGTGACTGTCTGATGGCTCATGATTCTGTATAGCCAGGACCCAGCACCAAGACACACACTTGAAAATAGTTCAATTATTATTTAAATACATTTTTTTAGGGGGGTAATATACTGGTGCACATGGAATGAATCAGCAGAAGATACTGCTGTTAACCGCTAGATTTGGTACTATTGGAGCCTAGCACGGTCTTCTACGTAATTGTATCCCTTAGTCCTCGAAAAGCAACTATTAATTTGCATTATGTTATTACTCGAGCATGTCCTATTATGTGAATTGGGGGCTAAGTGTGACATATAATATGAACTGGGGTGCAGTGTTGCGTATACAGTGAGTTAGGAGCACAGTGTATCGTGAACTGGGAACACAGTGTGGCATACAGGGGCGTATCTATTATGGGTGCAGGGTGTGCAGTGCACACAGGCCCCTGGGTCCAGGGGCGGCCCACACCGCACACCCCGTACCCATATTTTCTTATACTTACCTCTCTGAAATCCCACGTTGGCCGGAGTAGAGCTACACAAAATGCCTGGAAAATGGCCACCATTTTCCCGGCGTTTTGTGCATGCGCAGTAGGGAAAATGCTGGGAAAATGGCTGCTGCATCATTTTCCCGGTGTCCTGCGCATGCGCAGTAGACTCCGGGCACAGAGTAGTGCCTGGAGTCTACCGCTGTTGTCAATTCGCTGATAGCCACCGGGGAGATAGGAGTGGGCCCCGGGCAGGGAATGCACATGGATCCCCGCCTCTCTTAATTCGCCTCTGGCGACATATAATGTGAATTGGCCAGAGTGTGATAAATAAAACAAACAGGCTAAGCGCTTTCTTTTGGGAAAAAATACAAACAACAGAAATGTAGGTCACTAAAAACAGCCCTATACATACCTAAATGGTAAATGATAATAGTCCCAAAATGATAATGTTGCCCGGAACGCTGTAACCTGCTATGTATTTTATGTGGAACAGGCAGTCTACTTGCTGCCGCCGGACACAGCAACACTGCTGTAATAATATGTCTATGATATAGATATATATAGCAGCAATACTATGCTGGAGAATGTAACTGGGGCTGCCCGACTTGAGCTTGTGCTATACAGATAAGAGAGAACTCGAGCACGGCACGGAGATTAGCTCCGGGGAGAGAGAGCAACTGGGGCTGTCCGGCTTGAGTCTATATTGTTGGGTGAATGGGTAGTTTCCTCATTTTATGGTAAGTACATTGTAAAATGCATTTACTCAAACTTTCCCAAAGGTTTTCTTCAAGCCTGCAGGTAGTTCAGCTGTATATCCTCTATGAAGGAACATAGGTGACACGGGCGAGGGCATGTGTTCAGTCTATGACATGAAGAAAACCACATGGCTTACATCTTGCAACAGAATAACAACAACACTATCAAAATAATAAAAATAAAAAGATACAGCTGACAATTGTTTCCGAGGATAGAGGAGCAAAACATCATTCCATATATAGAAAGGGGGTACATTAGGGAACTACTATTCAAGGAAAACTAAAAATTTTTCTCCCCCCTACTCCTTTCTCTACAAAGACTGGTGATACATCAAAATAAAGATGAAAGTATTCCTCTGAATTATAATCAGCAGCCGGGACAAAGTGTCAATTATTGTTATAATAAATCCACAACAGTATCATATAAATGAAGTGACATAATGAGAGATTATTAAGGGAATAATCCCTGTGACTAAAATAAACAACGATAAATTGATACACTGAATCTAGAAAATACTGTTTGCAAGAGAAGAACGGTAATGCTGTACAAATAAAAAGATACAGCCAAACAATCACTGCCTGGCAACTATACTCAGTAACTATAAACTACTTACCATAGTGGGAAACTATTATTAATTGATTTCCAGTATCAGAGTATAATTTATAATATCTCTCTCCATGTATACTATAATTTAACATCACCCCATACACTTAATACTTGAAAGTGCTATCCACAGACTATAACTAGTCCGACGGCAGCTAGGACAAACCTTTTAAATCTATGGGGTCCCCGGTCCAGAGGCGTATCTATAATGGGTGCAGGGTGTGCGGGGAACACGGGCCCCTAGGTCCAGGGGGGGCCCGTACCACACCGCACACCCTGCACCCATAATATTACCTTGCCGGAGTCCAACGTTGGCGCGGGGGTCCGGCGCTGTAAAACGATTGGAAAATGGCCGTGGCGGACACTTTCATATCGTTTGCGCATGCGCAGTACAGGGAAAATGGCCTCCGCGGCCATTTTCCCGGTGACCTGTGCATACATTATAGACTCTGGGCACACTCTAGTGCCCAGAGTCTATAACTCCGGTGCTGGCCGCGCACAGCTCAGTGCGCTGCCGGCCACCAGGCAGAAAGGAGGGGGCCCGTGTCGGAGACTGCACACGGGCCCCCTCCTCTCTAGAAATGCCCCTGATGGGGTCTATTTACTAAGCAGTGTTAGGAGACAGAGTGAAAAGTGATAAGGAAGTGATAAGGTGTCAGCCAATCAGCTCCCACCTGCCATCTCACAGGCTGTGTTTGAAAAATGACAGTTGGGAGCTTATTGGCTGGCACCTTATCACAGACTTATCACTTTTCACTCTGTCTCCTAACACTGCTTAGTAAATAGACCTCTATATCACTATTTTTCTATACTTAATAAACACACATTCAAACTTCAATAGTATCTTTTACTTTATTTTATAAATATTCGCCTAAAATCATTTTCTCTCTTCTTTCAGTAGGATCATGTTATTTTTATAGTAATCAATAAAGATTTAACATTTTAAACATTTTTTCCAGATAATTTTGATGATTAATAAATACTGGATCTAATAGTGCATTCGATAGCACAATCTTGCCTTGTTCCTTTTGTTTCTCTAAATATAACGTGAATTGGCCAGTGGGCCTGATTCAGAGCCGGACGCTCTGATAGAGCGCTCGCTCTGAATCAGGGGAGTTTTTTTTTTTTTTTTTGAGCGGCCTCCTGGCCACTCGCATAGCTGTGAGTAACCACCCACAGCTATAGCGAGCGGCCATGATGATGGTTGCGATGGTCAAGACCATCGTGACCTTCGGGCTTGCGACGAGACCCTTGTGGTAGGGTCTCGTTCATCGCAAGCCCCAGAGAGCTCTAAGAGAGCCAGAAGCTCTCCACTGACATCACTCGTGATGTCAAATGGCAAGCGTTCCCTGGTGGGCAAGCGTTCCCTGGTTTGGTGGGCGGGCCGGGCACCCACCCCCCCGGCCCGCCCACCAAACGGGTAGAGCTGTCACTCAACATCGACAGCTCTCCCCCTTTCGTGCGAGACCCGGAGAGACGGATTGCCCGTCGCTAGCCGGGTCTCGCGCATGCGCACGACGGAGCCAGCTCCATCGTGCGCATGCGCTCTGGGCCACCAGTCTGTATAGTGCTGCTGGTCACATGGGCCACTCCCATGACAAGGCCCCTATGCAAAGCAATACAACTAGAACACCTCAAATAAAAAACAAATGTTGACAGAAGCGATTTTGTGGTGGGCGAAGCAACGGCCAACAGATAGTTAACAATAATGATCATTGATCCCTATATTATATCTGTTTATAAAATGATTGTGTCTATGAGCACATAACTCTCCCGCCGATGAACATTAGTAGTATTGTTAAAAAATAAATCATATTTAAAGGTAAATATATAATTTGTTCACACAAAGGCAGTGATCTATCAGTTGCTATCAATCATTCTGTCGAGCAGTTATGCTACTGATGACCAATATGTTGACTGAAATTTGTTGTGGAGCCGAATGTATATATATTTTTGTCCTATAGTGAGTAATGGTTGGAGTTATGTGCTTGTGCCCACTTGCTAAAATGAGACCAGTTTTAATTGTTCCTCTACTTCTGTAAGTTTGTTAATAAAAAATGCAGAGGAACTACATTTAACCTGAGCAGACTTGCCGACTTTTAGATTTGTCTCCCCGGGAGTTGCCCGGAGAGGAGTTGCAGGTGTGCGAAGAAAGTGGGGCCAAATTTTCAGCGTCAGCCTGCCCCTTTACAGCAAAATACTGTGAATACCGAGTATTTAACTAAGGGGCATGGCCAAATGACAGAATTCTCATTGCGCCCCCTACCCGCTGACTGCCGATCTCCGGTAAAATTCACTTCATTCTGTCCACTTTACTAGAAAGTGGAAGGAATGCTGGAGAAATGCCTACTGTTTCGGGGTGCGGGAGTTATCCGAAAAAAAATCGGGAGCCACCTGCAGGTTCCGGGAGAGTAGAACCTGTGTCTCATTTGTTATCATGATGCAGCTGGAGGTTTCGACAACAGTGGGGCATACGTGGCCTAAGAGGTAATACCATTACCCTGAGACATCCTCATTAGCCAGGTATGTCCTATTACAGCCGAGTTCCCCAGCAGCATCATGTTTAATATAGTGTTGCAATAGGGGGGGGAGAAGTGTTTTCTGGGTGTGGTATGTTGGGTTGATAGTTATCATGTTGAACTGGTCGAAATGTCGGTATGCAGCATGTCGACAGTGACCATGTCCATATTCATCATGTTTACACATATGACATGGTACAATGTCAATCTAACATCCTGGTGGTCCAGCGTTCATTTGCCTGGTCCCAAAGACTGCAGACACTGCAGCTCAGCTTCCAGATTCAGACGGTCATGTAAACGTCAGTTCTGGCACAGACGTCTGATGAGCAACGGTTTGGGTGAGTATTCTCCACTAACCCTAATCCCTACCTCTAACCTTTCCCCTAGTGCCTAACCCTCCTGGCGATGCCTTAACCTAACCGTTGGCATTCTGAGAATGTCGACATTTAACATGACGACATATCAGATATCAACTTTATGAGCATGTTGACATTCTGAGTATTTCGACATGATGCCTATCGACATGTTGAACCATGTCAACATTCTATTGTCGTAATTGTATTGTCGACGATACAAATGCAGACTTGGCAACTGTCAACAATGTAACTGGTCCCAGGGGTTCCCACCGGTTTAAATGTTCAGTGTAATACTTGTCTTCCTAACCTAGCTGAATAATAGATAATAACTTTCCATGAATATGCTATTTACTCTAGTAAATCAAGGAATATGGAATCACTTATTTAATGTACGAGTATAAAGGAAATATTTCATTCTGTAGAATATTTATTGTCTAAATATCTTATATAGCATTTATACAAAATTTAAACTTTTATGACTTAATCAAATTAGAGTTGTCATTGTAACAGCATACAATTCGCCCCACTCGCGGCCTGATCTCACCCCGGAGTTACACATTTTTGCTCCTATAGGACTACGAACAGAAATATGCAAGTCCAGCGATACCGTTAGTGCGGCATACAGACTTGTGCCGCAAGGGACTCGCTCCTAATTGGAACAAGCCCATAAAATGATAATTCCTATAATACCACAGGATTTAAGATTGAATAAAATACACAACAGGGTTTATTTAATGAGCTGCAATTTGTCACGCCAGGCTGTGCGTTATCTGATCTGTCCACAATAATGCGTCCAGTCATATAAATAGTGAGGGCGGCTGCCCAGAGGGACCTTCCGGTCCCTCTGCTTCCCTGCACCCTCCCCCAGTGTCTGCCATACTGCGGTCACTGGTGATCGTTCAGCACAACAGGACCCCCCCCACCCAGCGCCTGCAGAGATTAGCAGCCGATGGGAAAATGTATATTAACCCCCCTCACCCCCTAAAGTGTACCTGGTACCTGAAGCCGCTGTGAAAAGGAAAGTCGCGATGGCTGCGATGTTCCAATGGTGGTGATCCGATGTTACGATGTTTGAAAAAAAATCTTAATTTTTTTACAAATATAGAAAAAAAATGATATATTTTTTTCTTTAATTAAATCATTTTGGATAAGTTGAACATACATGTACTTCACCTAACTCACTCATGAAAAAACAGACAATTTCTGAACGTTTTTATAAAAAAATGCGTCAGTTTAGTGGTTAAAAATCTCAACGCAGAAATCCCCAAAAATCTTCAGATTTGACAAACGATAGCCCATCGAACCCATATGCTCAATTAAGGAAGGCAAGACCTCACTCAGGAATTGCTTACTTCAGCGCACGCTATGAGACCTCAGGCTGCATCTGGTATCGCAGTGGTTAATTTATGCACGCACATGCAACACCGTTGACACGCACTGGCATGCCTGCGTTCGCCTGACCACCCCCCCCGTCACCACCCACAAATGGCACTTCCTGTC
Organism: Taudactylus pleione; assembly: GCA_031769625.1. Taxonomy (NCBI): domain Eukaryota; kingdom Metazoa; phylum Chordata; class Amphibia; order Anura; family Myobatrachidae; genus Taudactylus; species Taudactylus pleione. The sequence goes on from JAUIMM010000043.1 coordinate 2,568,673, forward strand.
AATCATTCTGCCATGGGTCTGCGTAGCCTCTGCAATCTCTTTCCCGATCACAGTGGCTAGTTTGCGCACTGCGATTGATTCGCATTGGACATCCGTATACATCGGCCAATTGCATGCATATAAGCAACTGCGTTCCTTGCTAAATCAGGCCCTGAGACCTTTAAGCTGCCCATCCACTAGGCGATTAAACCTAGAGATTGAGCGATAACAACCGTCGTTATCGTTCAATTGCTTGGAAATCATCCACAAATCTTGCAGTAAAATGCTCTAAACGACCAGCGATGCGAGATCCCGCCAGTCGTTTGAGTCGTCCTGTTTTACCTGTCAATAGTTGTTATTGGACATCTTTATTGTTCCATCATTCATGCATTGGTGCACTTTTTCAAAGCCAGAACGACTAACGACCAACATATATAGATTTAAATAAATATTTCAGCCCACTTTTATTAACAACTGTTAATAAATCGTTGGTCTATGGGCTATGGTCTTTGGTCATTTTGTGCAATCGTTCATGCACATGAACAATAACGATCATCAGGAATTGATGAACGAGTTGTGAAGATCTTTTGATCTTACATATTTCAGGGACAAGTCTGCCAGTGGATGGTAGCATTAGAGCTAACAAACTAAACAAACAAACAAAAAAAAAGACCATGATACATAAACATGTAAATGAACAAAAAATAAATGAAACAAAAATTAAACCAATTAATATGAAGTGTCTGAACCAGCTGCAGGGTATTCCTACGGTCAAGTGTTATGAAGAATTGAATAAGTCGCAGAGAGCTAGAAGCTCTTGGACATTTCCCTTTCTTCTAAGAACAACGAAGGCTCTGCATTTGCGTGGTAGACAGACATTGTAAATGAATCAGTCTGTACGATCTTGTATGCCAGCACAGACTTTCTAGTAATTGGCCTTGCATCTCAATGACTTGTTCCCCTGTCTTCTTTGCCACTGTTCACAGTATCAAGAGACTGTCTGGAACTGATGCCAGGGGATACTGCTGCCAAAAGAGCTTTTAACAGAAATAAAACCATCAATTAAATGTTGGCCTTAGAATTGTGAATAAATTATTTTACTAATCAGTATGACTGCGACTTCATGAAAGATATTATACTGCTATGAATTAGTGAGTGAGAATATTTTAATAGTTGTATGCATAATAAAAGTAACCAGGAGTTATAAAGTATAATAGATTTAGTAAATTGATAGTAATAAGTATAAACAGGATTAACATGATCAATGCATCCGAAAAAAACAAGCAAAATCAAATTAATACAAAGAAAATTCTGCACACTGAAATGCAAATTAATTATTTAATAAGTATTAAGTGAATAATAAGATGCACAAAAGATAGTCCAGGGGAATATTGTTTCAGAACAGGTGCTGGCAATGTGGTGAAAATATCCTATATATTTTAATTTTTTTAAACTAAAGCAGAGTTTGAGGTTCTGGTAATTTTAGCTGGTTTATTTCCAGTTGCAGAAGAGAAAACACAAATCTATTAGATATAAAAGTGTTTTATGAAATATCCTCAGAGGTTTACAGATTATACGTATAGCAGTCTCAAAAGCTTATATACTGTATGGCCACAAATGTGTGGACACCTGAACATCACACTCATATGTGCTTGTTAAACAGTTAATTCAAAAAGAATGGCCCCCTTTGCTGCTATAACAGCCTCCATTGTTTTGCAAGGCTATCTACTAGTTTTTGGAACATGGCAGCAGGGGTTTGCATCTACTCAACTACAAGTGCATTAGTAAGGTCGACACTGATGTTGGGCAATAAGGTCTGTTTCAGAATACTTATGATTGACCGGTGGTTGGGATGCCGGCGGTCAGGAGACCAACAGTGGCATCCTGATGTTCAGAATCCTGACAGCGGCCAGTAAGTAGCCTAAATACCTGTCCCACATCATTTACACCTCCATATTCCTGTCCCACATCATTTACACCTCCACAGACCTGTCCCACATCATTTACACCTCCACATTCCTGTCCCACATCATTTACACCTCCACAGACCTGTCCCACATCATTTACACCTCCATATACCTGTCCCACATCATTTACACCTCCACATTCCTGTCCCACATCATTTACACCTCCACAGACCTGTCCCACATCATTTACACCTCCACACACCTGTCCCATATAATTTACACCTCATCATCATTTACTCCTCACATACCTGTCCCACATCATTTACACCTCTACATACCTGTCCCACATCATTTACACCTCCACATACCTGTTCCACATAATTTACACCTCATACCTGTCCCACATCATTTACACCTCTACATACCTGTCTCGCATCATTTACTCCTCACATACCTGTCCCACATCATTTACACCTCTACATACCTGTCCCACATCATTTACACCTCCACACACCTGTCCCATATAATTTACACATCCACATACCTGTCCCACATCATTTACACCTCCACACACCTATCCCACATCATTTACACCTCCATATACCTGTCCCATATAATTTACACATCCACATACCTGTCCCACATCATTTACACCTCCACACACCTATCCCACATCATTTACACCTCATACCTGTCCCATATAATTTACACTTCCACATACCTGTCCCACATCATTTACACCTCCACATACCTGTCCCGCATCATTTACACCTCCACATACATGTCCCACATCATTTACACCTCCACATACCTGTCCATCATTTACACCTCCACATAACTGTCACACATTTTGGGTGCCGAAACAGGAATTCTGGATGCCGAAAGCAGTACTTTGCGCGACTAAACCCGGTGCTGCCAGGCACGCACATGCTGCAAGGGTGTCCTAACGGAACAACAACTGAATTGCTCCGTTGAGTGCCCATTAGTTAAGACGCTCGATAAAAGAACTGAATCACCCTAACAGAGTCATATCACTGAGCTGTACTAAATATACAACTTGGGGCCTGATTCAACATGGATCACTATTCTGCTTATACGTACGCAACTGCTAATATCAGCACTGCTATTTAAAGTTTTGCATTCACATTGCGAATGCAGCCTGACATAAGGAAGCCCACTCCCCCTTACTCACATCCGTATACCAGGGCAACATAGCAAAACCATCGGTAACATCGAACCCAGACGCACAATTAAGGAAGCCCAGACCTCACTCAGGAATTGCCATCTTCTGCGCACGCTATGAGTACTCAGGCGGCATCTGGTATCGCAGTGGATAATTTATGCGCGCCCATGCAATGGCGTTGTGTTCGCGTGACCACCCCCCATCACCATCCACAAATGGCACTTCCTGTCAATCACTGTCGTTCATCTTCGTAGCAGTTCTGACCGCAGCGTCAGGCTCGTGTACGCGCACCTCGATGCATACGCATGCATCGAATTAATCGACCGATTGCGTGTGAACATGCAACTGCGTTCCTTGCTGAATCAGGCCCTTGATCTTTTGAATAAAAGTAAAATTTATAAACAAGAAAATAATCACACATATTAATACTCGTATAATAGGTTCAAAACAAGAAATAGATAATGTATAAATCATCACTCATATATTGTCATTCATGATCTCTCACCTTGAGGTGAAAATATAATACTGTCAAATCCATGTGGGGTTTGTTAGAGAGTTGCAGTCGTAAGGATATATAAAGTAAAATCTGAGCTGACCAAAGCCGCAAGCAGTGGCTTAACTAGGGTGAGGAGAGCAGGGCACGTGCTCTAGGCACCATTTTACTTTATATAAGGAATATAGGGCACGTGCTCTAGGCACCATTTTACTTTATATAAGGAATATAGGGCACGTGCTCTAGGCACCATTTTACTTTATATAAGGAATATAGGGCACGTGCTCTAGGCACCATTTTACTTTATATAAGGAATATATAAAGTAAAATCTGAGCTGACCAAAGCCGCAAGCAGTGGCTTAACTAGGGTGAGGAGAGCAGGGCACGTGCTCTAGGTACCATTTTACTTTATATAAGGAATATAGGGCACGTGCTCTAGGCACCATTTTACTTTATATAAGGAATATAGGGCACGTGCTCTAGGCACCATTTTACTTTATATAAGGAATATAGGGCACGTGCTCTAGGCACCATTTTACTTTATATAAGGAATATATAAAGTAAAATCTGAGCTGACCAAAGCCGCAAGCAGTGGCTTAACTAGGGTGAGGAGAGCAGGGCACGTGCCCTATGCACCATGGCAGGCTCAGCAGAGGGAGTGTACCCATACTCCACGCCATTGCACCACCGCCCGCCACAGAGTCAGACCCACCATTGCACCACCACAGACCCGCAGAGCACCATGGGCCTGCAACCCCCACTTTGCTGCCTGGAGCGTGACTTTACATGCCCTGGGAAGAAGAGCCCCGGCGCCTGCCTGGCCTCACCGTTTGCTGGGAAAGTGAACACAGAGAGAAATACAATGACAGGAGGGGGGGAACACAGACACACAATGACTGGAGGGGACACACAGAATGACTGGAGGGGGGATTCGGGAAACAGAGACACAATGGCTGGAGGGGGGAAACAGAGACACAGAATAGGGGCACACAGAGACAGAATGGGGTTGAACAGAGGCTGTTTCACACAGAGTGAAGGGAGCTCCCCCTCCCTGAGAGATACAGAGTGAAATGGGATTGTGAGAGATGCAGGTGGAAAATGATGGTGTGGCAGAGAAATGTAGGCGGAACATGATGGTGTGGCTGAGAGATGCAGGGGCAGATGCTTGTGTAGCTGAGAGTCGCAGGTGGGATATGGTGTCGCTGAGAGATGCAGGGGGCGATGGTGTGGCTGAGAAATGCAGGAAGGAGATGAAGGCATGGCTGGGAGACTACGCAGGGGGGTGATGATGGTGTGTCTGAGAGATTTAGAGATTAGATGATAGTGTGGCTGGGAGACGCAGGGAGGAGATGATGGTGTGGCTGAGAGATGACGCAGGGAATAGATGATGGTGTGGCTGAGAGGCTCAGGTGGCAGGAAGTGACACAGGGGGCACGAGTCTAGTTGATCTGCTGGTGACCTCGGTAATATTCCTAAACAAACAGGCATCTTCCGGACCATGTGATATCCTACATGAATAGTGAATACCGACTGAAGACGCAGTCGTCCCAGGGAGGATACATTTCTTCAGAAGTTCCCCATTGTGAGAAACCACCATATAAGTAAGGTGCATATGGAATGGAAAGGAATGTTCCCAGAGTAATGAGAAATGGGTGGAGTGTCATGTTGACATGCCCCCATTTTCAGTGACCACGCCCATTTTTTGGCTTTTCACGATTAAGATCACTCGTCAATAAGAATTAATCACCACTGCTGTTAACAACACCCTACCTACAGAATATTGTGTCGATTCAGCTATACCCCTTTAAAGACTTTATGGAATATTGACACTCACAACTACATATGATAGTATTCACAACTCGTCATAACGTTACATAGACTGTTATAGTCAGATGCAAATGATATATCAACAATTCAATTTTTTAATGCATTAGCCATGGGATGCAGTCACTATGGGATGTCGGCACTAAGAATACCGGCACCAAAATCCTGGCGCCGGCATCCCGATACCCAATCCACAATGTGTTTTAAAGCCGGTAAATACTTGGAATTAATGATTATTATCCCATGTATTTTTGGGACTCAAAAACATCCGGTATCCCAGGATTAGCTTTCCTAATTAGATACCAGTGTGTTTTAATATATAGCATACAATAATTCAGCAAATATGTAAGTACTGGGGTTAAGAGGAGGGTTAGGCACTACAGGGGGAGTGTTAGGTTTAGACAAAAGGGGGAGGTTAGGTTTAGGCATCGGGGAGGGAAGTTAGGGGGAGGGTTAGGATACTGACCCACAGGGGTTGGTATTCTAACCCTGTCAGAATGCCAGCGGTGGGATTTTTGACCGCCGGCATCCCGTATCCAACCCTTAGCCATTGTGCCATGACAGCTTCCTGCCTTGAATTACCCCAGTACCCCTAATTACTCCAACAATCAATACTTTACACACATTAATATACGTTAACATTTATTTGTTTATAAAGGCCTTGATATGTCTCTTTTAAACACCTATTGCAGACAGCCAAACCTCCTTAACTGCAGTATGGTTAAATGTACTGGTATATCTGGAGAGCCCAGATTCACCTGCTGACAACCCCAGTTGACCACAAGCTGATCTGACTGCCTAGCCACCAGTTGTTATGACCCAGGGCACAGTCCTGGGTCATAACAACTGTTAAAGGCAGCTGACATTTACCTCTCAGCCCCTTCCATTGAAATATCGGTATGGAAAACAACTTCTCCTGTTACGCTAGGTACACACTATGCAATTAATGGACCGATTATAAATAATTGGGTGATCAGCCTGTTTTATTGTGTAGGCATGAGCATTTTGGCAATAAAATGGTAAAAAAAACGTCCACAAGCGCTCTCCTTCAAGTATTGAATCGGTCAGATTTGCCAGAAGATATCGGTCAAAAGGGCCCAATAATGTGTAGTGTGTGATCATTCACGATAATCAGACCATATTTCCTTCAAATGTTCCTGATGACCTCATCCTCCATGTGGGCGAGCATATTCAAATTATCGATCCATGAGCCTGAGAATCAGCAACTTTTTAATTTAAATTGTATAGTGTGTACGCAGATATCGGGAACGTCCACTTACAGAAAAATCGTGCTGAATGTTGGTTCCACAAAACAAAGATCACATAGTGTGCAGCTAGCTTTAAAACCTCTGAAAAATTTAAAAACTGACCCCCAACCCACCTCTGCACTATGTTAACAAAAGCACATGTAGTGGGTAGCTGCACTACTGCTACCAGCATGTAATTAAAACACACTTCAATTGCAGTTGTTCTAAACCAGGATGTGTAAAACACTGGTTTAGAATATGTAGTGTGTTTTAAGAACAGTCATACTTTCCTGACAGGCCTACTTTCCATATCTCTCTGCTGAAGTACAGATATATTCATTACCAGGGACGGACTGGGGCTGTATATCAGCCCTGGCAGTCTGCCCTGCACTTCCGTTTAGAGGGGGGCGTGGTAAATGCAAGGGGGCGTGCCGCGAGTCACAGGGGCTCGCCTCGCGGCACGCCCCTGTCTCTTTTCGGCCCAGCACAGCCGCCGGCCCATACACGCCTCCACCCCTTCCGGCACCGTGAAATCTTAATGATTTCGGAGCCGTTGGATGGAGGGCGGGGGTCTTTTCCTTCACCACTCCTCGAGCCGGTCCTTAGGCCATCGGCCCTTCTGGCATATGCCAGAAGTGCCCGATGGCCAGTCCGGCCCTGTTCATTTCTGACACTTTTAAAAACATCCACAGTTGGTAGTAATTATTGCACTGTTATGAGATCAGGAAAACATGTGATGAAGACTGGGTTTGGTAAACTGTTCTAAACGTTACAGAGATTTAAACAGCACAATGTTCATCAATTCCACACAGATAGGCAAAATCTTCACAGCTAGTCCAAGTTACTTAACATGGGAGGGGGCCATAAGAGCACTTTATGTTTCAGAATCTAGGGGCGGGATGCAGCAAAGGGAGAAATGCGATCAAACCCCGAAAATGCGGGTTTGACCCCATTTCTCATATGCACCAAGCCTTAGAATGAGTTATCCTATAGAAGCCTATGGGCTTCTATCGAGAGAGTGCTGTGAGAGGGATCCAATCGGATCCCTCCCAGCACCCCTTGCGGCGCATGCGTCCTTCTGCTCATGTGCATCAGAAGTCCCTCCATAGCAAAGGGCCGCTCTTACCGAGAGAGCAGTCCTTTGCGGTGTCCTTCATGTATACCGGTGTTGCTAACGTCGGCATGCATGCAAAGGGTTGGCGGGATGCATCGCATCCCAAATGCGATGTGTCATGCATCCCGCCGTAGGACTTTGGCAGTCGATTGTGAGGTTCCATTCTGTCAACCAAGTCCTTGCAGCGAGTTGCTGGGATTTCTCATAATGCTATTCACAAGTTGTATACAAGGGAAGCCAATCCCGGACCATTTTTGTAGTCCCAGGAATCGGGCGCATTGTTCAGTCCTCTCCCAGGTTCAGCTGCCATAGAAGTACTGGATCCTGTGATGTGGCTAATCTCTCAGTCACTGATTGGCTGGTAGTGCGCTACACATTGATAATGTCACCAATGCAGCCTATTAGTGAATGAGAGTAAGTGGATCATGGGACTCCATCTATTCTATGGGCAGCCAGAAAAGCCTGAGGGCTCAGATAATGCGACCAGAAGCGAGAAGGCAAGTATTATCCCACTGCCCCCGGCCCAATCCACAGTGTGTTTTAAATTCGGAAATACCTGAAATTAATGATTATGATCCCGTGTATTTTTGGGACTCAAAAACATCTGGTATCCCGGGATTAGCTTTCCTAATTAGGTACCAGTATGTCTTAATATACTGTATAGCATACAATAATTAAGCAAATATGTAAGTACCTGATGGATAAAACATTTAGTGAATATGGTCAAATTACTTTCAGGTATATCAAGATGACAGGAAGCATTAATAATGTGATGTTATTATTAGCAACATTTTGTACAGAATATAAAGATTGCATTGAATTAGCCATGTCTTGTAATGTTACTTGACATGATATTATGAAATATGGGCGGCGTGTCAAACGGATGATTTTGAACTTCACCTTTTTCCAGCCAGAAAAGGGAAATGTACTGAAATCTCCATTGTTACACCATAAAATGAATGGGAAATGCTGTTTTCCTGTTACTCAAGAGCGATTCATCTCTAAAAATACTGCATGAAGAGTTTTACAAGCTGAACATCTTTCATGTGAAGCTCCCTGATTTTAATCTGTCATTTGTTTGCCTTTTGATTAATTCAAGCATCGAAGATTCTGATCTCTTTTGTCTGGACAAGAATGTATAATGGATAGTAAAGGCACAGTAGGTCCATACCTTTGTGTTATGCGCTCATGTTGCAAAGTACAGTATGTGTCATGTTTGTTGCACTGTAATTGCCAGAAGATAATAAACTGATGTAGATTTATTATTTCTCTTTAACTGCGGAATGATTACATTAAATAGGATTGGAATAACCTGGGCACATTATTTAAATGAGAAAGGGATGATCCATTCTGTAGTGAAGTGCTATTATAGTTTGCTGTTACAGTATGTGCTTGCATGTCTGATGATGTCTGTCATAGAGACAACATGAACAGTCCAAGCAATGTCTTCTCCTATAGCAGACATCTTTCCCTACATATGCTCACTCACTGATTCCTAATTGCTCTCATGTTTTATTCACAAATACCTCAGATTTTCCCTATTGAGTGAGACCGATACAATTGGGTGAACTAAATACGGAGTAACAATTCATACACAAGTTAGACAGATGTCAAGCAGAATACAGATTTTAAAAAATATGAAATCCCAAAATATAAATTAGAGTTAGGGTCACATTCAGTTGGCAGCAATTTAGCAAACCCTACAAAGCACTACATACAGTGCTAATTAAAATTAATAATAGTACATAAAAAAATGAAATAAAGAACTATAAATATCAACTTATTTCAATATGCTTTATGTTTACTTTACAATACATTTATTCAACTTGTTCAGGCTGTCATCACTACGTGACTGCACAGGTTTTGTTCCCAGCCAGAGATGCTTAATCTGACTGCGGATCGATGCTCCTTCCGTTCAACGGAATTGAGAACGTCAGACAGTCACACATGTTAGATTGACCATGTTTCAGCTTACATTTTTAAGTGAACCTTAAACCATAACTGCCTACTCTCCCTCATTGTCATGGAGACTCCCTGAAATAGTAGCAATCTCCCTGTCTCTCTGAAAAGTCTGACAATCTCCCTGATTGCACCTTACCCCCAATATGAAGCTTATATATATATTCAAATGAGATCATTATTTCCATTTCCCTGCATTGGTTATAAAGCACAATGATTCCTATGGCTACATGCATTTTATAAGAAGTATCAGTGTGTTTTCATAGACAAGTAGATCTTTCTAACTGCTAATGGGCTCTTTTACATTTGGATGTTAATTAATTTTATGACACGCCTCTCAGATGTAGCTGTACACGCCCACTTTACTGCCACACTCATAGGTGTTGCTTTCACAAACTCCCAGAAATGCTTTTTCAAAAGTAGGCAAGTATGGCTTAAACCTAATTGGGGAACTCTGAACTGTGGGCGTAATTCAGATATGGACACAACACCGATGTTTTTGCAGTTGAGCGATTATCGAGATCTGTGCATATTTTCACACAGCCGCTGCATACAAATCCAAAGCAGCATTACTGAATCAGGCCCTGTGAATACAGAAGAGTTTGTAGTTTCCATTAGAAAAAGTTTAAATACTTTTTATTGAGTAAAAATATGAAAATAATGTTTTCAAATAAAATTATTTAAACACACTAATGTTAATGTGAGCTGTAAACTTCATACAGAAATTCGGAACATTTAACATTCTAATATTTTGTAAATGTTTTTGGTGATTTGTAAATGGGAAGCACAATAGTTTTCACCATTCGCATTATAACACTTTTTCAATAAATAAAAATATTAAAGAGTGTTTTAAAATAAAAATATTTTTGTGGGGAAGATAATGCAGAGTTGTACCTTTGTCTATGGTCTTGCCCTTTGGTTAGAGCCTTTTGGCTCCGGATTTGCAGATTTGCTTTGGAGTATTTGGTCAATTTTGTTTCCTTCACCACTAAATGGGCTATTTTGGGGATCCTACCCCAGAGTCAGAGGGTGTCTCCTGGGAGTCAAAAACTCCTATTAGCTTTGAGTGCTAAATAAACTATACTGCAGGTATGGATTCAGCCGGGGATGCCTCCTTTCTCTGTTTTAGGAAAAATAATTTAATTTGTTTAGAATGGATTGGCTGGAGGATTCTCTGGCTAAATAATCTAAAGTGTCAAAAGTTTTGACGCCTGGGAAAGCTATATAAATATACTCCTGTTGCAGACTGAACGGTTGCTCATCCAATGTTTTTCATCTACCTCGTGGGACTCATTACGCCTCATAGATAATGACCCTCCGCACGGCACTATTGTTGTTATTATGTTTAATTTTATGCTTTTTATTCCTTTTATCTATGTTTTTTTTTCTTTGCGATTTTATTTTGAGTTTATTGGCATTAATTTGGATACGTGCTTGACTTATTCGAAAACTTTTGCCTTGTCATTTGTTAATCGTGTTGTATCCATAGGATAAAGTCATGCTTTTTCTTTGATCTATTTCTTATCTAAATGGTACTGTGCATTGTATTGATTTTTTGTTAAAAATGCTTTTGAGCCAATAAAATACACATTATACCTCTATCATGAAGCATCCCTATTTACCACTTTTGTCACATATATATTTTATTTTTACTTTAATGACTAATTTAAGCAATGCCTTTTTCCAAAATAATGCCATGTTTTTAGAAAGCAAGAAATCGATTTTGTCCACCAGGGGTCATTGTGTGCCACTCATAACAACTTTTCAACTTCAAATGACAATCCTGGCAACATTATACAAAATTGCCAACATTTGAAATCCATTCAGTGTGATACTATACTGTTGTATAAAATCTACCAGGATTGAACACTACATTGCATTATGGGCAGTAAAGATAATTTATGAAAGTGAAAAATGTAGTCACTGAAGCACAAATCAAGTTTTGCAACGTCATGAGGCTGTTTTTCTGCAAATATTACTAGTTATGGGAGAATCGCATAGATTAGCACTACTATATGGTAACATTTGTGGGGGGGGGTCACAAAATATAGTGTCTTCAGAAGGGAGGCGCTAGGGCAGTCAGCACTTTCACACAAATTAGCTTCTTACAGGTGCTCTTGAGGTTCCTATAGCTACTTTAAATGGTGACTTGTGCACCATATACAGTAATTGCACATTTTATGAAGACAATGCATTTATAGGCACATACCCGTGTAAAAAGAATATGATAATGTATAAACGCGACAAATATAATGAAGACCAGTGTGCCTTTACACTCCTGGGTAATACATAAGCAAGATTTGTATCAGTAGTGTCTCATGATAAAATGTAAATGTACTTAATGATCCAGGTATCCTAATGAAGTCATAAGGTGCATACACACACAACCATTTTGAAAATGAACAATTTTAGTAAATGATTTTCGTTTATTTTTTCAAGGGAAAAAAATTAACGAAAATCGTTTATTAAAATCGTTAATTTACTAAATTTAATTACTTTTTTGAGCTACAAACGATTTTTGTACTTTCCCTTAATGAAAATCGTTAATTTGGTCAGTCAGAATGGACGATGAACTACAAACTACAAACGGGGACGCGTATGAACGATAATCGTTCATCGTTTAGGCAAAAAAAATAAGATTTTTTTTAAACGATTGAACGATAACGACATCGTTACAGTTAAATCGTTCAAAAAATCGTTGTGTGTGTACGCACCTAAAGACTGACTAGACATTGAAGTTACAGTTTCCACCTTGTGCATTCCCAGCTCTTTTTTTGAGGTGGTTCTGGAAGGCAAAATGTGGGTATGCCGTGCCGTGAACTTGTGTATGCAAGATACACCTGCATATAATCATTTGAGTTGTGGATAACAGTTTTGTTCTTTTGTATATGATCTTATATATCCTAATACAATTTTATCTTACACTACACTGACATATGAAACACCATATGTATCCAAACAGTTCAAGGGACTGGCTGGTAGTAATTCTGGTTGATAAAGCCTAGTGCTGTTTAGTGGAAAATTGATGGGGGCCCATATAGGGGCAGATTGGGAATTTAAAGTGGTCCTGGATAAAACTGTGAATGTGGCCCGGAAAAGTGGGCGTGGTCTTGTGGCAAAGGGTGTGGCCTACTGTGAAATGCCATGCCTGCAAGTCACTCTCCCAGGTTTATTCATGCTGGGGACATGCCCACCACTCCAGGAGCTGACGGGCATGTTTAGAGTCCCTCTCTTCAGTGAATAAGCACAGCGAGCAGGTGAATGAGTATTTTCTTACCTATATGATCTCTCTGCAGCGGAGAACCTCTGAAGAAATTGATCCTCCCTGGACAGGCAATGTCTTGAGTTGGTATTCACTATTCATGCAAGTAATCACATGGTCTGGAAGCCGCCTGTTTGTGTTGCTATAAAACCAATGTCATCATCATGCAAAAGAGGTTCAACCAGATAGTAACAGAAGTTTTGGGGCAGGACAAAATGTGAGTTTCCCATATCAAACAATTTTATATTAATAAAATGTATTTGCTGATTTGGTACAGTTTGCATCAGTAATAGGATTTCATTAGGATTGTTGTCTGATGATTACTCTCCACCAGTCTTTTCCTCTAATAATACTAGCAGTCCTACAATCCTCTATGTCTGTCTCCAGCACCATCTTCTTAGTGTGTCTCCAGACCATCCCCCCTATTTGTCTCTCCAGCACCATCCTCCTGTATCTACCCAATACCATCATCCTGCGTCTCCCCAGCGCCATCATCCTGCCCTAGCACAGAATACCCCCTCTCCCCCACAGACAGTTCATATGCCCTTAGCACAGACTAGCCCTCCACCCCGCAGATCATCTCCCCTAGCACAGAATAGCCCCCTCCCCCCACAGATCATCTTCCCTTAGCACAGAATAGCCCCCCACACAGATCATCTCCCTTAGCACAAAATAGCCTCCCTCCCCACAGACAGATAATCTCCTCCCCCTAGTATAGCAGACCCCCCCACACAGACAGATCATCTCCCCCACTCCTAGTATAGCAGACCTGCCCTCCCCCCAGACAGATCATCGTCTCCCCCACCCCCTAGTCTAGCAGACCCCCTACACCCACAGACAGATCATCATCTCCCCCACCCCTAGTATAGCAGATCCCCCTTCCCCACAGACAAACATCTCCCCAATCCCTAGTATAGCAGACCCCCCTCCCCCACAGACAGATCATCTCCCCCGCCTCTAGTATAGCAGACCCCCCTCCCCCACAAACATATCATCTCCCCCACCCCTAGTATAGCAGACCCCCCACAGACAGATTATCATCTCCCCCACCCCTAGTATAGCAGACTCCCCCTCCCCCACAGACAGATCATCATCTCATCCACCCCTAGTATAGCAGACCCCCACAGACAGATCATCATCTCCCCCACCCCTAGTATAGCAGTCTCCCCCTCCCCCACAGACAGATCATCTCCTCTGCCCCTAGTATATTAGACTCCCCCTCCCACACAGACATATCATCTCCCCCACCCCATCCCTTGTATAGCAGACCCCCACAGACAGATCATCATCTCCTCCACCCCTAGTATAGCAGTCTCCCCCTCCCCCACAGACAGATCATCTCCTCTGCCCCTAGTATATTAGACTCCCCCTCCCACACAGACAGATCATCTCCCCCACCCCATCCCTTGTATAGCAGACCCCCTTCCCCCACAGACAGATCATCTCCCCCACCCCTAGTATAGCAGACTCCCCCTCCCACACAGACAGATCATCATCTCCCCTGCCCCTTATATAGCAGACCCCCTTTTCCCCACAGCCAAATCATCTCTCCTTTGCACAAAATTACCCCATCTCACCTCACAAACAGATCATCTCCCATGGACTGCAGCCAGCCCGATTGTCTCCTCTCCACTCTGCCCCCTCCCCAGGCTGTGAAATAACACTTAACAGCCTGGGGAGGCTAGAGGAGTCGATCAGGCTGACAGACTGCCCTGAGTGACCCTCCAGCCCCGCCACAACTTACCCCCACCGCGGCCACGCCAATTACTGCTGTCACCCGCGGTCCCACGCCACTCCACTTCCTCACTCCTCGATAGTACCGCGACATGTGACGCCGACTGAATGCTGGGTGGGGCTTTAATAGGTCGCTGGTCTCTTCACTTGAGAAATATACCTAAAGATCGATTTTGGATTCTGTTCAATTTGCTATTCGATTTTGGTTGGATTTCCATTAGATTTTTTATATTGAAGATTTACTAAAGCCAAACTCGGATATCAAATCAAACAGAAAACGGAATTTCACTCAAAAATCTAATATAGGCAAAACATCAATGTTTTCCCATAGTCAAATATAGGATCCCTTTATTTACTAACATTCGATTTGTAAATCGAACTCAAAATTGAACTTCAAATCCCCAAATTAATAGAATAATGAGAGACAGTCAATTTGAGCTTCTAAACGCCATTTTTTTGTCTGGAAATTGATTGTGATGCCTTTAAAAGTTCCCAAAGCATGTGGGGCAGTCTGGCTGTAGGAATAATGGCTGCTCAAGGCTTTGCTATGCTGTGCACCTACCTGCAGCATCAGTGGCGTAACTAGCTCGTTGGGGGCCGCATAGCAAATGTGCACACAGCCCCCCCCCCCCCTTCACGGTGGGCTTCAGCTGACATAGTCAGGCAAGCAAAAAAAATGTTCTTAAAAAAATTATATGTATATACTGTAACACGGGGTATAGAAATGAGGACTCCAGACAGGCAGGTACTTGGTAAAGCAGTGTCTTTTTTATGGTAGCAGAAACTGCACCCTTCCTGTGCTCCAGTGATTATTCCAGCCGGGTCTGTGTCAATGTGAAAACCTGGAATTCCACACCTCCACTGCTAATGCAGAACGCACAGATTTCACTCCAGCCTCCTTGGAGGCAGCTGATTCCACCAGAATGTGGGTAATTCAGGCGAGAGACAACCCCTCTCACCACAAAATATGTATACAGTATACTGACCTCTGCTTACATAAGAACACCCCTTTATAACCCAGTTTCACCTTTCAAGTGTAAACGTAGATGCATTCAAAATGCGTTCTACCTTGTACCCGTTCTTGCGTCTGCTCAGTTCCGAAGCATGAACAGTTCAAACATGCAATATAAACTCCGCAACATATTTTCAATTCAGCATGAGCCACTATAGGCCTTAAGATGCCTCAGGAGGCATCTTAAGTAAAAAAATGACTTCTCTTCAAATACCAATGTTTATTTGTAATCCAACATATGTTTAAGGCAGAAGCCTGTCGTCATGGTTTAACATACATCACACTAAAATACATTTATATAACCCAGAACTCCCTCCCACATCTGATTAATTGTGTTCACTTGTGAAGGGTAATCCTTGTTGTTCACCAGCAAGCACCTAAATGTGCGCATGTGACCTCAACTGATAGCCAACATTAAAATTGCTGAATAATTAAACTATTATTTAAATGATTTACCGTAAAAATGTGCAATATCTTAACACACCGATACAGAATATATACTATAACTGCAATGTTACATACATATACATATAATTAAAAGCAATCTGATACAGCATGTTCAAGCATCACTGACTACACGTAAACTCCACACAGAATTTTTCAGACTTTTAACCAAGTTTAAGATTTTTAACTCTTTTCCTACCTAATTGGTCTTGAATTATTTTTAGTTTTATGCTTTTCTGTCAGTTATACAATCAAAACATTTTTAAAACTTTTTTTTAAAGAAAACAATGCAGACCTAAGGTGTCGTTCAAGCCTTTGGGTGTTAATTTTTCTAGTTTATGTATCCACCTGCTCTCCAATTGTAGCAGGCGTTTACCTCTATTTCCTCCTCTCCTAGACTGGGGTACTTGGTCAATAATTTTGAATGCATACTAGATATATTATGTCCCGCTTCTAAACATTATCATGCTACTGGTTGTTCTGCTACTCCATTCTGGAGGGCTGCCTTAATTGCTGTACGATGATTAGCCATTCTTTCTTTAAACTGGCACTCTGTCTTGCCCACATAGTATTTATTTTGTATCGGTGTGTTAAGATTTTGCACATTTTTATGGTAAATCACTTTAATAATAGTTTAATTATTCAGCAATTTTAATGTCTGGGCTGTCAGTTGAGGTCACATGCTCGCATTTAGGTGCTTGCTGGTGAACAACACTGATTACCCTTCACAAGTGAACACAATGAATCAGATGTAGGAGGGAGTTCTGCGTTATATAAATGTATTTCAGTGACGGCCTTCTGCTCCAAACATATGTTGGATTACAAATAAACATTGGTGTTTGAAGTCAGAGAAGTCTTGAGAGTGCCGCCTTTCATCTATTCCGTGTATTTGTAGGATTTATCCCTAAGGAGGGCATCAGAGCAGTTATCTAGCTTCAAGCAAGGAGTGCCGGGTTTACTGGATTTTTGTATATATGTTTTATTGAGATATTCTGTCATCTGTGCTGGATCTTTACAAATCTCTTATGTGACATAGGAAATGTTTTGGAAATCCACAGTAGCATATGAAGAGTTTACTTGATATACCACATTTAAGGAAATTCCATTGAATCAGCTGGTGCAGATTTTATTATTTTTTTGTGAATTCTCAGCTTGTTAACTTTCTTTTGCTCTCCATCAGTTGACTGACAATAGTACACAAAAGAGCCTAAAGCTGGCCACACATCTAAGATTATCTGTCCAACCAGCCAACTACATGATTGGTTGGAATGAAAATCTGGTAAGGTATGAAAGCAAATGACAATCAGCAATTTGCTCCCAAACACCGGAAAATGGACAAAAACTGTTGTTTGAACAAACTGTTTAGATCAAACATTTCACAAACTTGTCTGACGACCATTTTAATCTGTTTTCTGGTATTTAGGAGCAAATTGCTGATAATCAGTTACTCTCATACGTTACCAGATTTTCATTTCAACCAATTAACTAGTTGGCTGGTTGGACAGATAATCTTTAGATGTGTGGCCAGCTTTTGTACAGTGATACTAATCTTTGTACGCAGCAGCTCTGCGAAATTATGCAAAAGCCTCAGGAGGCATCTTAAGTAAAAAAATGCCCACTGCCAGCTGCTCTGATTTGCTGCGGCGTCCGAAGATTCAGCATCAGATCAACTGTGTAAACATCGGATATCTGCCGAGGCCAGTGAAGCTGCATGCAAGGATGCAGCCACTGGCTTTGGCAAGCGTAGAAAAACAGGGCCAAGACACCCATTTCTTCAGGGCCGTAACTAGGGTGGTGCAACCAGTGCCATGGTACAGGGCACCGCAGGGCAGGGGGCGCTGTTTGGGCATGTCAATTTTCCCATTTATTATCATTCTCACTTGTAGCTTCCTCTTCTTTTATCCCCAGCATCTCCTGGCCTCTCCTATCTCTTCCTCTCTTCCCTAGCCATTCCCCATGAGGCTATGGCCCTTTTTCAGGTGCCCTATTTAAAAAAAAAAAAAATGGAGGGGGGGGGGGGGGAGCACCAATGCTTTCTCTGGCACAGGGCACCAAAAAGTCTAGTTACGGCTCTGCATTTTCTAGTATGCTCCCCGTCACCACCCCCAAACACCGACAGCATGTCAATCATGCTTTGGATTTTGGGATGCTGCAACCAACATCACAGGACCTGATCTGTGAATGCACTGTGCGGCTCCTGCGCATGCGCATATCTTTAAACATCTGAGATTTATGTAAATATTCCTTTAACTTTCTTTTATCCTCACTAACTTGGAAAAAAAAAAAATTAATTTACCTTGGCTTGTCTTGTATGTTTAGTTTCTGCCCTGATTCCAGACAGCCTGTGTCTACTTTATCCATAATACATTTCAATTATTTTATAGTTGATTTTTGATGTCGGCAACTGTCAAACTGCTACTACTGCCTGCCCTGCTGGGACGTCTGTGGAAGGAGGTGTGGAGGCACACACTTGGATTAAGGGGATATGTGTACCGAGCTCTCCTCTCTCCTCGCTCAGGTGAGAAGGCTGCGTACGGGATTTGCAGGGACAGAGTTTTATCGCAAACTGTGTCCCTGCAAGAGATTTTAAATGCGGATTGTAGTAAATAGGGCCCATCGACTGTCATTCATTGTCAGTCACACCCTCCAATGCATACCTGGTGCATTGCCTTTTGTGTTATTCACCCTTCACTGGCTTAAACAATGTTCAAACACTCTGAAGTCAGACAGCACCTGTCAGTGATCTCCTCCTATCATAACCTGCCATGCACTGTGCATAATGGCTCCAACTGGATTTTCTCTATCCATTAGTGTCCTATACAGAGTTTCAGATGACTTTCATATTGCTATATTCAAAGATAACCTTTCTTTTCTATTTCATACTGTTTTTGACATTGTTCACTAAATTTTACGCTCTCTCCGGCATTTGAGATAAAGTTTGTGAGGATCAGCAGCAATGCAAGTTATAGATGAGAGGTTGCAGACAGTGCACCATGATCAGCACTAACAATTGCAACATGTGAGGATCAACTGCAGTACCAGCTGCAGGTGATATATGGCAGTGCACTGTCTTTTTCATTTTCTGCAATCAGCACTTTGCTAAAGATCAAGTCAATTACAATGCAGGAACACACTTTGGAGGGGTATTCAATATGAAACGTAAACTTCGCTGTCGAAGTTTACGTTTCATATCGGAGCTTTTACCTGGGATAAAGTATCGGGCGCGTGCCCGCTTATCCCCGTATTCAATATGAAACTTACGAAAATGGGAGCCTGCGAAGTGGGATTTGCGTTAAATTACGAAATTTTCCTTAAAAAAATTGTAGGACCCCCCTAAAGATGTAAAAACATGGGGGATCACTATGTGTACCCCCGTTTTAGCCTGCAAATGAAAGTCGGGGATTTAAATAGCTGCGGCAGGTGTTTTTTTCCCGACATTGAAGAAGTGATGCAGAAGAGCACTTAGGTTTGTTTTTTCGTTTTTTTAAGTGGTCCCATCAAATTTGGGGTACATGAAAATGGGTACTAGCAAATTTTTATGTCCCTAAAGTAATTTTTTAAAAATTCTGCAACTGTGCACCTGCCGCTATTAATCTATTCTAGAATACACCTGCCGCATACTTGCAGAATAGAACAAAAAAGTATAAATCTGGATAAGCGTCACTAAATGGATATATATCAATAATCTAAATGATATTCTAAAGCTTATGACTGAATCCAGACAAGGAGCGCTATATAAACAATTTATTGTATGGCATAAAAAGACATGGAATGAATAAAAATATGTAAAAAACACACACAAAACAAAATAAAATTACATAAGCTGGTTCTATAATGGTTATACAAAGGTCGCAACAGATACACCCCTGCAGAAGGTGCCTCTGTTGTCCTGTGTTAAATGCAGTACTGTTATGTTGTAATTCCACAATCAGTGTCAGCCTCCAAAGGCATAATCAATAGTGTGAATACTCCTTCACACATACAGGTTATAGGTCTAGTATGGTTCTTGCTCCATGTGACCAAGAGTGGTCCCCGTTTGTGTTTGGTGCGGAATCACAAACTGTATCACTTAGGAATAATCTTTTAGTGCTGATATGCCAGTAGATACCGGGGTAAAGAAGAACACTTGTATGGTGCGTTGTAGAAAGTCACTAATGCACGAGTTCACTCGTAAGGACTCACAGTCCTATTTAAAACAGCACTGTCTTTTCGCACAGAAAAGGGAGGATAATAGAGACTGATTGATATATTTTAGTCTCAGTAGTAATACATTACCGCCGGCCGGCTTATGGTATACTGATCCGTCAGTTATGCATACAGGTCCCGGACCTTGCTCCCACAGGTGTTCTAGTTCTGGCGGCGGCTGGTGATATCTTTGTATGAACTCCCGGAATTGGCTCAGCCATTCATCAATCACGCACGCTCAATCACGCTCGCGAGCGGGTCTAAATGACCCCCAGAGCACTGAGGTAGGATACAAGGATGCAGGACTGGCAGGGACTAAGCACAGAGCACTGAGGCAGGATACAAGGATGCAGGTATAATATATGCAGAATACCAGGACACAGGAACAGACTGGAACTGTATGGAGTACAGCCACCACGTGATGAGCTCACTAGAACAGGAACTAGGGAATTTCACAGGCAGGAACTGACCGGAATCCCTAATGAAAGGGAAATAGACCAATCAAAGGAGTCATCAGACAGGGGTCAGGTAACGAGTTGTTCCAAACAGGTGAGTTGCTGCACGTAGCAGATTAGCATCCTAGTTGCTAGGAAACAGTCAGCATGCAGTCAGGAAAGGGCCGCAGCGGCCAAACATAACAATCTCTCAGAACTCTACATCCTCCAACTCATCAACTTCAACTTTGTCTCAATATAGACTTTGTCTAAATGTTCCTCAAAGCCCTTCACAGATTTCTAATATGCCATCAAAGCTACTTTCTAGCATAAGGGACTATTACTCAAAATATTCTGCTAAATTTGTGCTTAAACATACAGCACTCACCTGAGCATATATGATGTGTGTGTAACAAAGCATTATCTGCAACAGAATTGATCTGTCTAAAACTTTAAATTCCCTAATTTATTTTCATTCAATACTAATTTCACAATTAACATTTTGCATAGTTCTTTGGTTCTCCCTGACATATATACCACAACAATACAAACTTAAGTAATATCTATCATAAACAATCTTAACAAGCATGTGAATTTGTTAGGATGACAAAGAAAGTCACAATGCTTTTTGTACAAAAAAAGATAATACCAAAATAAATACAGGGCCTGATTCAGAGCCGGACGCTCTGACCAGAGCGCTCGCTCTGAATCAGGGCCCTCCTACCTAAACTTGGAGCGGCCTCCTGGCCGCTCGCATAGCTGAAGGTGAACACCCACAGCATATCCGAGCGGCCAAAAAGATGGTCGCGATGGTCAAGACCATCGCGACCATCGGGCTTGGGCTTGCGACGAGACCCTGCGGTAGGGTCTCGCTGCCGCAAGCCCTGGAGTGATTTTGGCTCTATCAGAGCCAAAATCACTCCCACTGACATCACTAGTGATGTCAGTGGGGCCGGACCCAGACGGTAGGCGTTCCCATGGGAACGCCTCCATCTGGCAGCCACGCCCCAGGCACGCCCACCAAAGGGAGCGTGCTGTCAATCAACATCGACAGCACGCCCCCTTTGGTGCGAGACCCGGAGCGACGGCTTCCCCGTCGCAGCCTCCGTCGTGCGCATGCGCACTAGGACACCATCGACCCGCTTGCGAGCATTTCAGCGCTCGCGAGCGGGTCTGAATCAGGCCCACAGTACTTATGGTGCGTACACACGTAGCGATTTAAAAGGACGATTTGAACGATAACGATATCGTTACCGTTATCTATCAATCTATCAAATCATCCTTTTAAATGGTCCCTACCAACTTACCGTAATAGCGATATTGTCCATCGGCCGTGCATCGGCTCGATATCGAGCAAGTCACCATAGGGACCCGCGATTGTTGCTCGCAGGTCGCTATAGTTGACAGTAAGTATGTGGTGTGCTGGGTAATCGATATCAATCACCCAGCACACCAGCTGACAGATCTCTACATATGAACGCACCATTAGAAACATAATATTACTGTCACGAAACAGGTCAGAATTTCCGGCACAGGTAACATTCTGTGTAATATTTTGCATTCTCAAATATGAATGAGAAAATAAATTGTTTTTGCTACATTAAATTGATAGTATAGATATATTAATCATACTGTACATTCCAGCTATCAGCCTTTGGTGACTTAAAAAGGACCTTGCCTCTTATGGCCTCTGTGAGGGCTCAGCCATAAACATGCTGACAGACTAACCTTACTGTAGCTGACATCCTTATTTCTCTGAAATATAAACACCTGGCTGAGTGATCAAACAATGACTAAACTAATTGTTTAAAGATATAGCATTTTTACCCGTGTGGGGTAATCCATTTAGGAGAGAACAACTGCACCCATCTGCAGTGTAAACAGCGCAGACCCAGGAATAACCCGGGTTGGCACCGCATTGTGAAATGTCCTAGGTCTGACCTGGTTTTGAACAGTGTTTTAAATCCTGGGTCAGACCAGAGACTTGAGTGTAAAGGGGGTATGAGATAGAGGAGGTAACTGTGCATATGGACAAACCATGTTGCGAATTGTAGTAAATAGGAACCCAAATGTGTTTGCAGCCCTTATAGTGCAACATTATTTGTCCAGGTGCAAATTTACTTGCTATTTTTGCTTTGTTTCCAACTCTGAATCAGTGCCATAATGTTGATTGGTTGAGTTTATACTCAATTTCTCCAATTCACTGTGTGATAGCTAGCTTCATCTGAAGTATGATTTGCAATACATTTCCCTATTTATGAATCTGTGATGGATCACTACTAATATCAATTATAGGATGTACTTTTAGGAGGAATTCGGTTTTGATAATATAAGTTATGAGATGCATCCATGTGCTCTCATAACACATTCCCTTATTGTGAGTCTAGGAAGCTCTCTCATTGTAGGGATGGTCATCGACCATTGATGTTTGACCACCAGTGGTGGATGGTTTTGCCACCGATTGTGGCTATCCAATAGTTTGCCTCGATCGATGACCAAGCCAAGCAGTGTTTGTTTTTCCTGATACTGGGATAGAGAGCCTAGCTCCGTCCCTGATTCATCCCACAAAGCCCCGCCCACACCACTGATTGTCCTGCTGCTCTGTGAGTAATAGAGCAGGAATAACCGTTGATGGGCAACACTATTGATGGTTCCCTGACGATGGTTTCCTACCGTTGAGCTTAACTACCAATTATACCATCGATGGTTAACCCACCGATGACCATCACTATTTTTCTGGGATGATGACTGGGTGTCTACTTAGGTGTCAAGCTATAATCCTTGGACAGGTCATGTCTCACTACTGGGGCTCTTAGAAGACAACACTTTCCCCACTGGATAACAGTTATCTTCTAGTTCCTGTGAGAGCAGGACCAGGCTTTGAAATAGTTTTGCCATACAAAGTCTCCTGTGTGCTGGCACCAGTGGTCACAGAATAAAGACAATGCATGTATGGATTAATGTGCTATGCAACATTTACAGATTACGCCATTATGATCATGCTGTATTCATAACACCTCCTGGGAGACAGGACACAGGTTACGCATTCTGGGCCTGATTAAGAGCCGGACACTCTTTCAGAGCGCTCGCTCTGAATCAGTCCCCGCCTAATGTATTTTTAGAGCGGCCTCCTGGCCACCCGCATAGCTGTGGGTGACCACCCACAGCTAGTGCGAGCGGCCAGGATGTTGGTCGCGATGATCAAGACCATCGCGACTATCGAACTTGCGACGAGACCCTTGTGGTAGGGTCTCGTTGCCGCAAGTCCCAGTGGACTTCTTGCTCTTACAGAGCAAGAAGTCCACCCACTGACATCACTTGTGATGTCAGTGGGGCCGGCCCTAGATGGTAGGCGTTCCCATGGCAGCCATGCCCCCGGCCCGCCCACCAAAGGGGGCGTTCTTTCACTCAACATCGACAGCACGCCCCCTTTGTAGCGAGACCCGGAGTGACGGCTTGCCCGTCGCTATCCGGGTCTCGCGCATGCACACGATGGAGCCGCCTCCGTCGTGGCCATGCGCACTGGGCCAACATTGACCCACTTGCGAGCGCTCGCGAGCGGGTCTGAATCAGGCCCTCTGTCTATGGCATTTACAATATGATATTGAGAATGTATAAAGTCCCTTTGGATTTATCTGAAATGATCGGCAGCAGTTGCAATATTAATGATAGGGTTGTGTGGTGGGGGATGGATATCTTCTTGCTAAAGGTCCTCATACATCAGCAATCTGAAAACCACAGTTGAACAATTTGAAGATTTATTGCCCGATTTTAGGATTTCCCAATCTAGCAATCTGCGCCCATACATTACAGATCTGTTTCAGTGATTTGCAGATCGATTGCAGCAAACACAGATCTATCAATCTTGAAATGCTCCATCATTTTGCTAGAAACGGTCTGCAAATCTGCTGATCATGTCCATACACTAGCAATTTACAGCCTCAATCGATCTGTGAAATCCAGCATGTTGAATAATCTGATTTAACAATTCCAATCACTTTTTGGTTGCAATCTGCGATCTGTGAAGCCCATACATTACAGATTTAAATACACAATCGATTGCAAAATTGCAGAATTGCCACAATCGATTGCTGATGTATGGGGACCTTAAGTCTGTTGGGTGGTATGTCTTTCAGAAGCAGTAGGTGGTGCAGACTCAATGTACAGTAGGTGAAATGAAGAATAATGATGATGTTCCCATCTCCTACTATGGTATCAGATTCTGCCAAATGTGTCTCTTTCCTGTAAATGTAAACATTGGACCATGAGACAAGGGCACTATTATTTTATGAAAACTGTTAAAAGTACCTTGGCATATTACTATACTTATGTTTGCCAACATGTTTGTATTAGTTTGTACACATTTATCATGCTTCTTTGTAAAAACAGAAACTAAACCATATACAGTACATACATGTATTGTATATGTATGAGCACTATCATGGCTATACTCTCCTGCCCGGTGCTGTGTTGGAGCTGAAATGCACATATAGCTGCCATGCACATTGATGCCTTCAAAAAGCTTCACTCTCAGGATAAACCTTAGCTTCTTATATACTGTAAGATGTATTCCACAAGTAGGACAGTTCCTCAGATAGTTGTTCTTTCAAGTCTCACTTTATGGGGCCCATTTATCATAAAACTCATTGATAAATGAAGCCCTAAGACTGTGTATTGTTTTTTGCATTTTGCCACACTGCACTCTAATGTGCCTACTGCATTTACAGCATTATAAACACAATTCCACAAGCCATGTTTGAGGCTTAATGGAATCTTTGCTGCCTGACGTCTCAAATCTGATTATAACAGTTTACTACAGTAACACTCTACTAAAGAGAGCAGAGTTCTCATATGGGAGAACCAAATATTGCTGACCAACTGGCCACCATTATTTCCTTCCCTACACCTACCCTGCATCTACTCTCCTACTTCCCTTTCATCTCCTTCTTCACTCACTCTCCATACCCTCTCTCCAACACAAAGCACAAACCAGAAGAAACCCACACCACACTATCTACAGTTAACAACCACACTGCCTTTTGAGAAAGCTGCTGGTTGTGGTGAAACGCGTCAAGGATAAGCTGCATTTACCCTATAGTGCTCTTTGATTCACAACAGCATACCTGCATTTCTGGATTTACCATTTGTCATCTTGGAGACCCCCTATAAAGGACGTGGAATTCTATCAGGTCTTGATCACTTTTATTCAAGGCTTGAGCTCTGTGGAACTACAGCCTTTACCTACCTGCTAAGCAGCTATATAATGAACACTAACCGTACGGTCACAACATCAAACTAAGCTGTTGGACATTATTGACAACTTCCTCCTTTACCAGTATAGTGCCATCACATTTACTAGCTGCCGGACTGTGGCTTGACAAGCGCGGCCATTCACCACAGGGCCGGGAAACACACGGATCGTGAAGCTGACTCATAAAGTTGCCATACAGCTGGCAGCTGGCATAAAGTTGCCATACAGCTGGCAGGAGCAGCGGTCCCACTGCACTGCTGGATCGCTTATCTGCTACAGCATACAGAGCCATATACTTACGGTTGGTGACAGAAACTGGAATACAAACGGCCATTATCTGTTGGAATATGTTTAGTTCCAGAGCGTTTCATTATTATACAACCACGTCATTCTAAGTACTGTCATTAGCGGATTTAAGCCGAACTTTTTTCATTCACATGCATTGGTTTTTATTGATTGATTTTTTAGTCCTAAGGATATTCTTTATTTTCATTTTTATCTTTTATTACCAAAATCTTATCCATTGTTGTTATTTATGATACATTGTATTTTCAGCTGGTTCTTGCAACAGTGTATACAGTTTACATTTACTATTAGTGACATATTTATATGTTATATTTTATACAAATAGGTCTGACATATATATTACAGGTGATTGCATTTGTATTTCCTAGAAATTTCTCTCTTATCAAATTGATATTTTTAGATCATGAATTAAATATTATTATTTTCAATCTATTGAGTGGTGTTTGTGTCTGCAGCGCTTTTCCACCTTCTTCCATTATATATAACAGCCACACTAAACCTGCACACAAATACAACACAAAGTAAATAAAACAAAGCAAGCAGAACAGATAACAAATAAATGACAGACAACAAAAAAAGCACATGACATGTCAGAAATCTTTAACAAGTTCTTACTAACACACCTATGTAACCCTTATCTCCTACCACTCTTTCTTCTGACCAATATCGAAAATAATGAAGGGGAGGAGCTTGACCTGAAGTGGGCACAACTTTGCCAAATGAGTGATCTATGTGAAATTTGGCTTCATTTCCTTGATTGGGGGTTGGGTTTTGGTGGATTGGCACTTATGGAATTTATTTAGTCCCATGTTTGCCTTTATAAATGTTGGGAGGCAAGTAATAATTTTTTTTACATTTGTCATCATAAAATTCCATATCTTCTCCTGATGTTCACATTAAAACTGGGACACAAATGTGACCCCTCTTAAGAAAAGTGTATAGTAATAAGGGTCTATATAGCAGTACTGGGGAACTATTTGATGTTATAGCATTTTTAGATAATACATATGTGTATAGATAAAGTACAGGTAATGAAATAAGTAAATGGCTATTTAAAGTAGCCAGGAGAATATGGGATTAAAATGTTCAATTATGGGCACCTTCTGGACTTGCCACACGCTAGCTATTAGAGGAACTGGATGTGCAGGACCTAGGAGAGATGAGAAGCACAAGACTGAGATGTGAGTATATACCTCAAAGGCCAAAGGAAGATGAAGGGGGCTGGGGACGGAGGAAGGTGATGGGGGGCTGGGGATGGAGGAAGGTGAAGAGGCCAGAGAAAGATGAAGGGGACTGGGGACGGAGGAAGGTGATGGGGGATGGAGGAAGGTGAAGGGGGCAGGGGAAGGAGATGGGTCTGGAGGCAGAGAAAAGTGATTGGGGATGGCGAAAGGTGATGGTGGGATTCTGGGCTGAGAATGTGATGAGAGGTTGAATTTGAGGACGGTGATGAGGGGCTGAGGAAGGTGAAGGGGCATAGGAACATGAAGGGGGTTGGCGGCTGAGGAAGTTAAGGGGGCTGAGGAAGGTGCTGAGGTCTGAGGATGGTGATGATGAGGGGCTTTTGGGATGAGAATGGTGATGAGAGGCTCAGGATGGTGATGAGAGGCTGAATTTGAGGAAGGTGAAGGGGCTTTATTTAAAGGCTGGCATATCTTTCAGTTAACATTGACATGCTGCACATATCACACATGCAGAGGAGGGATGTGCGGGATTGGAGGCGGATGAGAATGTGGGGCCCCCAGAGACATCAGTGTACTGGGCCACGAGATTTCTGTTGCCGGCCCTGCTATTACTGTAGTATTATTTTGTGTTAACCATGTATTACAATTGAATGTTAGGGATAAATAAAATCTTTAAACTTCCATAGTGCAGTGCAAAATCCTCTTTGGTGACATACAGTAACATGTCTCAAATTGTGCTGCTCGGATTAGATTTCTGCCAAGATGCAAGGGATTGTGGACAAAATGTCTGTGGTTATGGAAAAGTTTAAGTTTGTAAATAAGGATAACAGGATTTGAATGCCATTTTTTTGCTATTTAGAATAAAGGTGTGAATGGAAGTATTTTAAAAACTCTTGATGTTGTACCAAATCAAAACAGAAGCTTCAAACACACACACAAGAACAAGTTGTAATAAAGACAGTTTCAATGTCTCATCAGCCATGATTTACTTTATATGTAAGTGAAGGATTTTAATATAATGAAAGGGGTTCTTCTAAAGCATATTTGCGCACTCTGCTGGAATGCGATTCGCAGGGGCTGGAGCAATGATGACCTGGCTCTCTTTGTCAACTCCCTGCACTTGCTCCCTGGACTTCTCTCCTGGGATGCCTTGGAGGTATGTTCTAAAGTCATAGGAGGCTGAACTTTGATGGGCAGTTTATGTTATTGCACAGTAATTCTCTATAGTGTCATTCACCTTCTTGCGAACCTAGAAAACTTCTAATTTGTTGTGTAATCGCCAAAGACTAGTAATCATAGACCTTAAAACTCGCTGGGATGATCATATAGACACAAGCAAGAAAAATAAAGTTGGGCAAATGAGCAGCATGACAGTAATATATACCAAGAAACTGTAGGGAGCATAGATGTGATCTGTAAAAGAGTAGCAAAGATGGCCCAAAATCTTCAATAAAAACAGGTAAACCTATGCACAGAGAAGTAACAAGATTCCATGTGCAGCTTGGTAGAAATTACTTTATTTAATATATCCTGGGTAATCTTCACATGTATGTGTTAAATAATTATACTGTCACTCCATCTTGTATTATTTGTAGTTCATTGACAACCTCTGGCAGGGAGAGGGTTACAGGATCCAGACAGAGTAGATTCTCTCAGGTGTTGAGATGTCTGGAGCACAGGTATTGAGCAAACAAAGAGCTCTGTGTGTCTAACAGGCAGAGACAGCGCCCAGCATGTCTGGAAAGATATTCTATACAAACCGTCTGCAGACAGTGGCGATCCCTCCACAGTGAGTGTGTGAAAAATACCTCCGTCCTAGCCTTAACTCATGGACTGAATTCATTGGGGTCAGTTCAATTACCTGCAAGTAATCAGCACCACTAATTGCTGAGAAGGGCCTCTTAAACATGAATTAGTTGATAATTTACTATTGTAGTAACTACTACTTTATGTAGGATGTTCTGGAACAGAGAATTTTGTTTGAAGGGGAGAAAGGTCTGTAGGTGCAATTTATGGAATGTGCTTAATATTTCAAGATTATATCATACTTGATAATTAAGAAATATGCAATAGGTTTTTCCACTGGGGGATATACAGTATTATGTCATACAGGTGACTGCTTCACAATATGCTGAGCAAATGGAGGCTGTATGATGTACTAGTCAGTATGATGCTTGGGTCTGCCCTGTATTGCACTTCTCTTCTTTATATACCACATTCAATGTACAGCACACTTAGGGCCTTATTTGGATGTACATCCATTTGTGGGGTATAAATATGCAAATGTCTGCACTGTCTGTACGTGTACAATTATGCATCCATAACTAGATTTGAAGTAGGGATGTGCAGGCTCGGATAGGTTCGAGTTTGCACGTGGAGTTCGGATTTTTCCCTCCAAAAAAACGGAACTCAGAACGAGGCAAAACGTCATCTTACATGGACGAACATCATCATTCCTGGTCTTTTGTCCAGGAATGATGATGTTCGTCCATGTAAGATGACGTTTTGCCTCGTTCTGAGTTCCGTTTTTTTGGAGGGAAAAATCCGAACTCCACGTGCAAACTCGAACCTATCCGAGCCTGCACATCCCTAATTTGAAGTCACTTACACCATGTGTAGCATTGGTGGGCAAGCATTAGTTGGGTGTGTGTACATGTAATTATGCTCTCTGTACCTGTATCTTCATATACTGGCCCCCATTTATCAACAATGGTAAACACCAGCACAATTTTTCATTTAGCATCACTGTGATACAAATGAAAAATTTACTGGTTTTTACCAATACTTGCCCCTCCGGCGAGGTCCTGCGAAGTCCTCCGCTTGGCTGCCAGCGACGGAGCTCCTGTGTTATACGCATGCGTGACGGTCTGAGCATGTGCCTCTTAGATTAACGCTGTTTGTAAAATTCAGAAACGGTGGCATAACCCCTTTAGCGAGCGCTAAAATGGTTATGCATCGATGATAAATGGGGGCCACTGTATGGAATGTTTCTAAGGAGGCCTAGTCAGGGGCATAAGTCCACGCAAGGTGCCCAGAGGCAAAATAATGGATGCCCACCCCCCTACACACGCATTTCACACCAACACTCTAGCAGCACTCGTACACCAGCCCCTTCACTAGATAGGGATGCAGTCAGGTTACCGGTGGGCGCTATCCCACCCGCCGATTTCCCGAAACTGCAAGCCCGACGGGACTAAATATAGGCATTGAAATCCCGACGCCTATCATTAGCCCCACTATGAAATCCCAACACCCCGGCATACTGAACGAAGGTAAGCTGGGTGTCTTAGGTTCTATACGCGGGGAGGGAGGGTTAGGTTTAGGGACCCCCGGGGGGACTTATGGTTAGGCACCCCCCCGAGAGAGTTAGGGTTAGGCGTCACTAGGGGACGATTATGGTTAGGCACCCCCCGGGAGGGTAAGATTTAGGGTGTGGGGAGGGGGTGTTAGGGTTAGGCAATAACGGGGGGAGGTTAGGGTTAGGCACTAGGAAGGTAGGTTACAGTAAGGCATCACTAAGGAAGGGTTAGGGTAAGTAGGGTTAGTGTGCTTACCAGCCCCAGTCGGGATTTGGCTCCTTCTTTCTTTTGGTGATGGTATATATATGATCCGGTGGCTATTCAGCCGCCGGCATTACATACTGATTCAGGGTGTGACATCAAATATCTATATAACTTGGTGGTTCCCAAACTTTTTTAAAAAGTTTAAGTTTGTTATTGAGAGATTCAGAATTTTTTTTTAGTAAAGTGAAGTAAATTGTGCTGACCTGTCATCCTTAGGGTCAGTTATGTGATGGACAGGTTTCAGCTTCTGTTTGTCCACATATTTACATTAAATTGACCTTAAATAATTTGATTTGGTGCTGAACCACCAACCTGAGACACCCCTGCAAGTGTCCCGAGGCACCCCAGGGTGCCACGGCGAACAGTTTGGGAACCACTGAGTAATTTGTCGTGTATTTTATTTTGTGTTTTTAAAATCATGTATTGAATTATTAATGTAATGCATTGAAAATAAAATGTGGAATAAAAATCGTAAATTGGGTACATGTAATGAAATCTAATACAAGGTACAGAGCAATTGTAAAGTGCAACAAAATATGCTGGTGCTACATAAATAAATGTTAATAAATAAACATAAGTGTATTAAGAGCCGTGTTTTTGATTTGCATTCAGAATCCTATTTGGTTTTCCAAAATCATATCCAGATTTTTTCTGAAACTTTATGCTATAGAAAAAGTCTGTCTATAGAAAGAAAAAATTCCTGGCTGCTCCATAGGATTGCATAGAGCACAAAACAGTTTTAAAATTTAGTGCATAGGTCAAAGTGCAGAGAATAAATTAGAGACCTCACTAACTGAAGTCTAAAAACGACTTTTGATAACAGTTGAAGAGCCGTTCTGATGATGACTTCCGGCGGATTCTGCGTCACTTGCTTCAGTGAGTATGCCTAACTCCTAATCCTCTCCTCCCGCAGCCTAATCCCTTACCATCCCCTCCTGCAGCCTTAACCTCCCTTCCCGCAGCCTAAACCCTAACCTCCTCTCCTGCAGCCTAACCCTAAACCCTTTCCTCCCGCAGCCTAACCTCTATACCTCCTAATCCCTAACCCTATCCTCCCTCAGCCTAACACCTATACCTCCCCTCCCGCATCCTAATCCCTAACCCTACCCTCCCTCAGCCTAAACCTAACCTCCCACAGCCTATCACTAACTCTCCCCTCCTACAACTTGATCGCTAACCCTACCCTCCCTCAGCCTAATCCTTAACCATCCTGCAGCCTAATCCGTAACCCTTCCCACCCGCAGCCTAATGCCTAACCCTTCCATCCCACAGCCTAATCCCTAACCCTCCCCTCCTGCAGCCTAATCCCTAACCTTCTCCTCCCGCATCCTAACCCTCCCCTCCCACAGCCTAATCCCTAACCCTCCCCTCCTGCAGCCTAACTCTCCAGCAGCCTCATCTCTAACCCTCCCCTCCCACAGCCTAACCCTAAATCTCCACTACCAGTGCGTGCAGAATGTTGGCATTTCACATGTCGACATTTTGAACATGTCGACATTCTGCACATGCCGACGTGTCCAATATCGACATTTTAACAACTGGGACAATGTATAGTAACATTTTAAATGTATATAATGTTTACCAATTCCATCAAAACAGCCTGGCCTTGGACTAGTGCTGGGTACATCCTTATCCAATCCATGGCCGATTAGACGACAGATCAGGCTGTTTACACAATCCTACTGCAAACCTGCTCGCAGATTCTACATCCAATCCTTGCTACTCACTTGTCCAATTTTTCAGCAGACCTCCAATCTGTGTTTGCTGAAAAAATATTTGGCTGTGCAGGAAAGGGGATTTATTAATGAGAAATTTGATTCATTATAATAAGAGATGTGTGCCGACCCCCGTGTTTTGGTTGCGGACCTGTGTTTAGGATCTGGATTTGGTTTTGCCCAAACTACCGCCTGCGTGTTTTGGTTTTGGTTTTGGATCTGTATTTTTTTTTTTCAAAAATTGATAAAATCTACTAAAATCACATAATTTGTTTTTTGTTCCTACAGTATTATTAACCTCAATAACATTAATTTCCACTCATTTCCAGTCAATTTTCACCACCTCACAATATTATTTTCATCCGGTTTAGGCCCAAAATTTGTACCAAGTTAACTGGCTGACTAAGCTAAGCGGCTGCAGTGGGTGGCGAAAACATGTGGCAGTTCAACTTCCAACATGGCACATCAGGAAACAAATGTTTTTATAATTCAAGAGGCCTGAGGAAGTTGGAGTATGCATGTAGTTGAAGGCAGGGACAGGAAGAGTTGATTGGTAGCAAATATAATTTAAGTTTTTGATTCCAAAGCAAATTTATGAGGGAGGGAGGAGGGGAGGCATTTAGCAAAAAAAAAATTTTCTCATTCACATCAGTCCTTTCCCCAGAAGAATCCTTGAGTGCTATGCCTGCTGCTGCTAGGAGTGGCTTCTCCTTCAGTTTCTCCAGCAAGTGCATCTGCCAAGAAAAAACTAAACTTTCCCAAAATAACACACTGGTGATTCAGATGAGTCAACACAACCAAGTTATTTCTGTCTTGTGCCCAGGCATGACAATGGGTTTTTCCTTGTCATGGGCAACAACTGTTTCATCCACTGGTGCCTGATTTACACAAACAACATCCTCAACAATAACATTCTCATCATCAACATCCTCATTAGCGTCAGCTACACAAATATCCTGCTCCATGGAAGCACCCTCGATTTCTATGTCAGCATATTCACTTGTGCTTTCATCATCATAAGAGGCAGAACCACCAGTCATAACCACCCTCGATTTCTATGTCAGCATATTCACTTGTGATTTCATCATCATAAGAGGCAGAGCCACCAGTCACCACTTAGCCTTTCCTTGCCACTTCATGTGGTGAACTGGCATATTGCCAATTTTATGTCTTTCTACAGCTAACTTTCCCTTTGATGTTTTCTTCTTTACCATTGTAGAAGATTGGTTCTTGATTTTAGATGCCCTGACTTAAGCCCTGTGTGCCCTTGGGCATCGGCTTTAGTAGATGATGTAGATGGACTAGTATTATCATGACTGGTGGCACTGGCAGCAGCTCCAGCACTGGTATGTGGTTCCAGCTCTTCTCTCAAGTCTCAACTGATCTTTCTCCAAATCAACAAACACGAATGAAGTGGGGTACAGCACACACGTCAATTTGTGCCAATTTTAGTTATTACACTGCGGTATCAATGACCTACAGTGTCATAAGATTTTTTATGAATAAGAAAAGAATAACACACTGCGCTGCCACTTACAGTGTCACAAGATTATTTATGAATAAGAATTTCAAACACTGCGCTACCACTTAGTGTCACAAGATTAATTATTTATGAATAAGAATAACACACTGCACAACCACTTAGTGTGATAAGATTAATTATTTATGAATAACACACTGCGCTACCACTTGCAGTGATGTCATTATGTTTTATATATAACGCATGTTATTTAGCACTTAGTTGTGGTCTTGTAGTCGGTGTGTAGAGTAATAATTTATTCACAATTGAGGAAAGAAATTAAAAGTTGAATATTAGACTGCGCTAACACTTATTGATAAATAATGAATCTTGTGACACTAAGAATAACACACTGTGCTGCCACTTATAGTGTCATAATGATTTTTATGAATACACTGCGTTTTCCACTTAGCATCACAATGTTTTTTATGAATACACTGCATTTTCCACTTAGCGTCACAATATTTTTTACGAATACACTGCGTTTTCCACTTAGTGTCACAATATTTTTTACATATACACTGCGTTTTCCACTTACAGTGTGACAATGGGCCTGATTCAGACCTGCTCGCGAGCGCATAGTGCTCACAAGCGGGTCAATGATTGGGCAGTGCGCACGTGCGGCGTGTGCACTGCACGTGCGCGAGCCCCAGAGCGAGTGAGAAGTTTACTCGCTCTGGGCTTGCAGCAAAACGGGGCGGCTGTCAATGTTGATCGACAGCTCGCCCCGTTTTGTAGGTGGGTCGGGGGGGAGTGGCTGCACAAACGGAGGCATTCCCGAAGGAACGTCTGCTATTTACGGGCAGCCCTACTGACATCACACGTGATGTCATTAGTGAACTTCCTGCTCTATTATAGCAGGAAGTTTATCCGGGCTTGCGGTGGACAAGACCCTACCAAAAGGGTCTCGTTGCAAGCCCGATGGTCGCGATAATCGCGACCATCGCCAGGCTGCCCGCACAAGCTGTGGGTGGTCATCCACAGCTATGTGAGCGGCCTGGAGGTGGATTTTTTTTTTTTAAATCCATCCTGATTCAGAGCGAGCGCTCGCAAATAGCGAGCGCCTCTGAATCAGGACCAATATTTTTAACAAATACACTGCGTTTCCACTAACAGTGTCACAATATTTTTTATGAATACACTGCATTTTTTTGTTGCGACCCAGAGGGTAATCAGGTAGTTAATTATGAGGAACTACCAGTAACGTCTTGTGGACTGGAATATTTGGTTAGGTGTGGCCTATGGACCAAGTAGCAGCCTTTGGGCCATGTAGCAGCCTTGAGAGCTGGTATGTTTGGCGGGGTGTGGCTTTTGAGCCGAGTAGCAGCCTTGAGGGCTGGTATGCTTGGTTAGATGCGGATTTTGAGCCGAGTGGCAGCCTTTGGGCTATGTAGCAGCCTTGAGGGTTGGTATGCTTGGCGAGATGCGGCTTTTGAGCCAAGTAGCAGCCTTTGGGCTGTGTAGCATCCTTGAGGGATGGTATGCTTGGCGAGAGGTAGCTTTTGAGCCGAGTAGCAGTCTTTGGGCTGTGTAGCAGCCTTGAGGGCTGGTATGCTTGGTGAGAGGCGGCTTTTTAGCTGAGTAGCAGCCTTTGGGCTGAGTAGTAGCCTTTGAACTGTGTAGCAGCCTTGAGGCCTGGTATGCTTGGCAAGATGATGCTGGGATGTGCTAAATGCCACCAGGATGACACTAGCGGTGGTACGTAAGATTGCATACCCAGGATGCAAGAGTGCAACCTGTGCTGCCGGGTTGACACAAGCAGTAGCACATGAGATGATGCACTCTGGACCCAGGAGTGCAATCCGTCCCGTCTAGATGACACAAACGGCAAGAAGCTGGTAAGCGGACCATGCCGCCTGAGTGACACAAATGACTGGTAGCTGGTATACGGATTGTGCCACCTATATGACACAAACGGCAGGAAGCTAAGGCAAAAAGGATTACTGGAGCTCGACTGGAATACTCAGGAGACCGACCATAACCAGAAACACGTGAACGCTATCACCGGCATAGAGTGAAGGGCTGGATGAAATTTAACAGATACAGGCCCCAATCAGAGCAAGCCTCCCTAATGATAGACTAGTGTGCATCTGGGCTGTGCACAAACAGGACAATCAATTAGTGTGCAGCTGATACTGCACACAGACAGGCAGTAATTAGTGCAGTGTCTCAGTAGCAACTAAGACTGGGAACTGCAAACAATATGATCTGCTAACCGCAGATCCTAACAGTTTTCCACTTACAGTGTACAATATTTTTTACGAATACACTGCATTTTCCACTTACAGTGTGACAATATTTTTAACACAGACGGTGTAATGGTTAACATTACTGCCTCACAGCACTGAGTCATGGGCTCAATTCCCACTACGGCCCAAAAACTGTTTGGAGTTTGTATATTCTCCCTGTGCTTGTGTGGGTTTCCTCCGGGTGCTCCGGTTTCCTCCCACATTAGAAAAATATAGGTTAATTGGCTCCCAACAGAAAATTATCCCTAGTGTGTATGTGTGTGAGCATGTGGCAGGGAACATAGATTATAAGCTCCACTGGGGCAGGGACTGATGTGAATGCCCAAATATTCTCTGTAAAGTGCTGCGGAATATGTGAGCGCTATATAAATAACTGGTAATAAAATAATAACAAATACACTGCGTTTTCCACTTATAGTGTCACAATATTTTTTATACACTGCGCTACCACAAACAGTACGTGTGAATATTACACTGCAGTCTGACCGGCAGCATCACAGTAAAAAATAATAATAATAATAACAGTAATATAGTACACGGGGGTACAGCACAAAATAAATATATTATTTTTTTATTAATTATATTAGCTTTTATTTTTTTATACACTGGGCACCCTTGGATGGAAAGAGCACCCTTGGTTGGACACACAAGCCCCTGGATGGACACAGCAGCCACTGCCCCTGTATGGACACAGAAGCCCCTGGATGGACACAGCATCCACTGCCCCTGGATGGACACAGCAACCCCTGGATGGACACCAGAGACCCTGGATGGACACAGAAGCCCCTGCCCTTGATGGACACAGCAGCCCCTGGATGGACACAGCAGCCACTGCCCCTGGATGGACACAGCAACTCCTGGATGGTCACAGCAGCAACTTCTGGATGGACACAGTAACACCTCTATGAACACAGCAGCCCCTGCCCTGGACAGATACAGCAGCTCTTGATGGACACAGCACATCCGATTACTACAATCTCTATAGCCGGAGTGAAAATGGCACAGATCTTGGGAACCTTTATATAATCCAAAACCCGCGAGAATCCGGCAGCAGGAGGGTGACGTTTTGCCTCATTTTGAGATCCAAGTCACGCGGGAAACCCCAAGCCTAGCTTGGTTCTCATCTTGGATCTGAAAGTTTGGGTGGGTCCGGTTCTCTGAGGACCGGACCCGCTCATCACTAATTATAATGGTGAAGAGGCGGATGTTGAGAATTAATAACCTGATAATTGGAACAGGACAGGATTTCAGGTTTCCAAAACAATACATTGGCAAGGGTTCAGCCCATAGAGGCATAACCAGATCTTTGAGCTGGTCCTGGTTCAAAAAATACTGGGAACAAAACATGTAGGGGTTCCCCATATTTGGTGAACCAACAAAAGGCTCTTGGAGCTGGCAATGGTTCTAAAAATACGAGGAACAAAACAAGTAGGGGTCCCCCATATTTTCAGAACCAGCACTGGGCTCCACTAGCAGGGGGGTAATGCCACAGCCAGGGGACACACTTGCCGGGGTTCCCCTGGCAAAAGCGTTCATCCCCCCTATTTAGTTAGCCCAGGCCGGAGATTCCTTGCGAAGTGGGGACCAACCCAATAAAGGGGTCCCCCTCTCCAGGGCCCCCAAGTCCAGGGCTATCCCCGGCAACCCCTGGGCTGTGAGTGCTGAATTGATAGTCCATTATCAAAAGTGTAATATTGTCTTGTACAGGTGGAACTACAGGTCCCAGCAAGCCTCCCCCGCATGTTGGTACCACAAGTACAAGCAGGCGGGGCATTAAGGGCCTGCTGGTACCTATAGCACCCCTGTAAAAGAAATATTAAAACAAAAGCAGAACACTGACCTTTAAGCTCTTTTTCATGGCTGTCGCCCATCCAGGACTTCCCAGATGTCTTCAGTCTTCAGGAGCCCTTCTTTGCTCCTCTTCCACCATCGGACTGACACCCGCTCCCTCGCGCTGGCTTATATAAACAAGCATAAACGAGCGGGGCGATGACATTGCGAGCCGTGATTGGCTTGCTGTGGCCATCTTGAATTTTAAAAAATGGTGCTGCAATGCCATTTTTGAAATAGGAAGCCGCACCGTCGCCCACAAGGTAAGCCACCACCTGCTGCTGCCGTCACGCCCGCCGCCACCATTACCACTGTCATCACCACCGCCATTCCCGCCAAGCCGCAGTAGTGGTGGACGGTGCGGGATACCACAGAATCCCGCACCGCCGCCACGATGATAGTGTATTGGGCTGCTGAGACTGGAGATCGGTCGCCAGCTCCAGTCTCTGCAGCAACAACAACATTGGTCGCCGGGTCTCCTAGTTTTTAAACATTATTAAAAACCAGGAGACCAGACAGGTGACCTGTGGAACGGTCGGTGGCAGGAACACACTTGTCCAATGACAGGCAGACCTGTCAGTTGGGAGTCGGATCCCCCAGAAGATTGTACAAGGTGTACCCAGCTTAGGACCAAACTGTTTGTATAGAATATAAATAATAAATAAATACATAACAAAAATCACCATATGTGCCCCTGGAATCATTAGCCACACCCAGCATTATACAGCCTGGGCTTTTTGTTCCCACTAAACAGGTTTACAAGACGTGTGGGGTCAACTCATTACAGTGTAAACCTGGAAAGTGTTGAATCTGTAATGCCAACATGTTAATAATGCGATTAACCACTTAACTGGTGACATCACATGTGATGCGGCCGCAGCCGCAGCTTCAGCTGGCAAAGTCGCATCACATTCAACCACACCGCCCCACTCCCCCCCAGCTTTTGCAGAGGAGATCCGTTCCCTCTGATGCTGGGTCGGTACCGCATCCAGAACGGAACTGCGCTGCTGATTACAGTGTGTGGAGGGGAACTTAGTTCCCCTCCAACCACTATTTGGCTGATCTCAGCAACTGCAGCAGTCTGGACTAATCACCAGTCCCCCTGACACATGCTCCACTGCACTGTGGGGGAATATATAGCCATGGTTGTTGGGGACCAGGGGGGGGATCTAGCATCAGTGGGTGAGGGGTAATATACAAAAATATGATGCTAGAGGGGGGTACAATAATTGCGAAAAAATATATTGGTCACAGGGTAGGAGGAGGGAGGAGGGGGAAAAGAAAACGGTATATTTTACAAGGGGAGAAGGTTGGGGATTTTTTTACCTACTAAGGGGGTATGTGGGGGTATAAGTATTAACATTTATAACCACTTGGGGGGTCTATTGACAATAGGGGTGGGTAGTTACTTTAAAATGGGTGCCAATAGACACGGAGGGATGGGGGGGTGCAAAATGCCCCCTAGATATATATTTTTTAAAACAAAATATTTAAATATATTATTAAAAATTCTTTTTAAACTTTATTAAATAATAAAAAAGCCAATTTCTTAGCGGTTTTGTGGGGAAAAAAATCATCAGTTAAGTGGTTAAAGCATTTTAACAGTTGTCGTTTTGCAACTTCAAACATGATGCTTTACCATCATGTTTGAAGTTGTAAAGCTGACACCTTTAAAATGCTTAAATCACATTATTAACATGTCCTCATGCCGAGTTCCACCTCACAGAGGGCCTGATTCAGAGCCGCTTGCTCTGACAGAGCGCTCGCTCTGAATCAGGGCCGGGTTTTTTTTTTTTTTGGATCGGTCTCTTGGTCACTGGCATAGCTGTGGGTGACCACCCACAGCTATTGCGAGCGGCCATGATGATGGTCCATCGGGCTTGCGACAAGACCCTTGTGGTAGGGTCTCGTGGCCGCAAGCCCCAGAGAGATTTCGGCTCTAATAGAGCCGGAATCTCTCCACTGACATCACTCGTGATGTCAGTGGGGCCGCCCCCAAACGGCAGGTGTTCTCATGGGAACGCCTCCGTTTGGGCAGCCACCCCCCCCCGCCCACCAAAGGGGGCGAGCTGTCAATCAACATCGACAGCTCACCCCCTTTGGTGCGTGACCCGGAGCGACGGATTGCCCGTCGCTAGCCGGGTCTCGCGCATGCGCACGACGGAGCCGGCTCCGTCGTGCGCATGCACTGTGGGCCACCATCGAGCTGGTTGCGAGCGCTCAGCGCTTGTGACTGGGTCTGAATCAGGCCCAGTGTTCCCTTTGTGATTGTCTACATTTTGTGTGTCAAACTCACATACTCCCCACTATAAGAGGAAAACCAACAGTGTGGGGTTTAAAAGTCATAGTGGGAATCTAAAAAAGCCTTCTCAGTGAAGAGCTATTGCTTTATACAGGGTCGTAACTGGGGGTGAGCGATCAGTGGTGCTACCTGCCAGTAGAGTTACTGAGCAGGACGCACCCTGCAGCCTGTACAGCCCGCCAAAGCACTCTTATTACACTCCAGGCAGTGCTTTTTTATTTGGTGTCGGTGGCCCGTCCTCTCGGCGTGACATCACATGTTCAGTCAATCACAAATCGTTTCACATTGTGCGATTGTGATTGGATAAGTGGCTCTTGACACTCCCATTTAATTCAAGTTAGCCATTTTGTGTGTGTTTTTTTTTATCTTGCTTTAATCCTCATTAATTCCAAATATTGAAGCCGTGCCCTTTGACTAGAAAACCCCAATATTACCTTTGGATTACAAATATGAAATATTGTTTTGGATTACACAGTTTTAAAATGTGATTGTTTGTGGTAGTTATCAGCATGTGCTTGCTAGTGATTGATAGGTGGGACCTACTTGTTTTGTTTGGTCTCCCTTATAATAAAGGAACAGTCTTGTACTAGTAGGTTTGATCTGGTCCCAGCTAAGACATGGGTATACTAAAAAAGAGGTGGAAGAGTGCTGCACACACAAACATCAATCAGATATTCCGTTTGTAATAAAGAATTTAATATAAAGAGCTGTCAAAAATGCTCTAATACATATTCTTGAATATACAATAAACCTATTTATATATCTCTCATAGCAAAAATAGCATAATAAAACATTTATATAAATCTAAACACTGTATTAAATAGTAGCATCACCTAAAGTAGGTAAAAAAACAACAACAATAATATACAATAATTTGGTCACTTGTGAGACTTGAGGAATATGTCCAATAGATGAAAAAAGCAATGTTTGTGGAAAAAAATTCCTGTTATATTGCGCTACTAAGTGTGGCAAAAAGTAGCGTGGCTATGTTGTAGCCTGAAACAAATGTCCACATGTAGTTCACATACCGGATTGGATGACATATCGGGCACTTAGTCTAGTGTGTACATTCAATGTCACTGATGATGTGTACTCCCGCGCATCGTCAGCGACATCGCCTCTCGGCACGACATCG
The DNA here is from genome assembly GCA_031769625.1 of Taudactylus pleione. NCBI lineage: Eukaryota > Metazoa > Chordata > Amphibia > Anura > Myobatrachidae > Taudactylus > Taudactylus pleione. Next base: position 2,610,504 of record JAUIMM010000043.1, read on the forward strand.
TCAACGAGGCCCGTGCTGCCAAATGCAGAATGGCCCCCGCTGCCGTGCTATTGCTCCCGACGTCGCACGATAGGTCGGCTGGGTACACATTGTTAAATGTGTACTCAGCTTAAGTCTTGGAGAGAGATAAAGTACCAACCAATCCAGCGACCCATCGGTGGGTGACACTAATGCACCAAAACAATTCATTATTTCATAAGCTTACACTGACAGGTAGTCTAATTACTAATTTGTCATCTCAGTCATACACGCGTTTTGCTATTATTGATTCAAATCTGCATACCTTTACTATGGCTCTTGGATTGTATAAATAACAGTTCTTTATTTACTTTGTGTGATAAACAAACAGATACAGCATGTGTACATACTGTATAAATAGTTTCAATGGGTTGGTTACATTATGCAAGTACATACATCCTTAGATAGATCTTAACATATACACCAAGCCCATGAAACTCATTGTGAATTCTGATATGCCTCTAGTATGTCCTTCTTTTTTCTTATGTAATCCCTGTTACATATGCTCTACTCCCCATGATATGGCATTGCTGATTAATGTGACTATTAATAAATAAAGAGAGGCCCAGTTTCCGTTGTATGCACCTTCCCAGCCTGGTTTGTCACTTGAGCATGACTTGCCTGTGGCAGGAGTGAGAAACACTCCCCAAAGTGCTTATTAGGAATATCTGGTTCAGTATGGGAGGTCGACAGTCAGTCAGTATGTCAACCTCACAATGCCGGCGTCGGAATGACGACACGGAATGAATGCCTGTTACTGCATTTTACTCATGGTGATGTAATCACTTTAAACTTCCTGGTAACTCTTTGTAAATAAAAGGCAAGGGGTATAGCCTGCTGTATGGATGTGGATGGACCAAGTTTTCATTAATGGAGAATGTGGTTATAAGAATCAAAGAGATTGAAGAGAGCCTTGAGAAAAAGCCACTATGAATGTGGGTAGTGTGCAGTATCAGAGAATATAAGTTATCAAAACATTGTATCCAGTGTCTTCATTAGTATTCAAGATGCAGACCCATTCAAGATTTGTCCCCTGACTGGCACAACTCCTGTGATTCCTGTACTTACTGTCACCTATGAAAGCTTAGTTTAAGAAGATCACATCTGCAGTCCTAGATATGGCAGCTTCCTCCTATGCCAACTTATGATCAATATCCCACCTGCTAAATAATGGGAAGTCTCACATCCATGATGTAAGTAACACACCTGCAATAAATCATAATAAACAACAATAAAATCCAGTATCACAGAAAGGGTGATGGTGCTCTTGGCAGTGACTGAAAAGTAAATGATATGTGAAAAAAGTATATAGGGCTTGATTCTGAGTAGGAAGCAAAGGCTGATATTACGGGAAGCTGTGGAAACCAGAATTACTACCCTATGCGTGTATGTGTAGGGCTAATGTGAGAATACATAAGGCTCCAAGCGGGAAGCCGCACCACAAGCCTCAAGCCACCATCACTAGTATGAGATCCATCAGATACAGGCTTCCCTGAACTGCATGAGTGCTTCAGATTAGCACAGAACTCTAGTTACATGCCATGACTATCCAAAGAGATGAATCTGCTGTGTGTAACCACAACGTTGACACCCAGAAATGGCAATTTCACGCAAGGAAAGATCTGGCTAACATTTGCCCATTTCAGAATCATCTTGAGATGACCAAACTGCAAAAATTCAGTATAGTGCATGCACAATTTGCTAAAACTCACAAATTGGGGCCATATACGGAGCTGCCCCTGACTCAGAATTAAGTCCATAGTCTATTACTATCAGGGTAAAACCAGATAAAATGCAGTGACCGACCTGTAGAAATTAAAAAATGCATCGTACCAGAGACATTCATAAAAAATACACCTATCAATTTTGATGTCTTTCTTTGCATCCTCTGCTGTGTTGGGTGGAGTTCTCACTCAATCAATATGTCACACATGGTATAGACATATAATTAAATAGACATAACTTAGTGTAGTAATTTTATATAAAAGACAGAGCTTAATCAAATAGAAGTAAAATAGATAGTAGACGCGTTTCATCTATTTGTTTACTTAGGACTTCACCCTGATGAAGTAAACAAAAAGACAAAACGCGTTGAGGTATACCTCCAGTTGGGCTGTTCTAGTTGTATTGCTGCTTTTGATTCCTGATGTTCAGATAAGCTGTACTATTTTAACCTAAATGTATGTTTTTATGTGTGTGTACTAAATTTGTCTAAAATGTATTACACTATTTGCTGTTATCTTCACTCCACAAGCTAATGGAACCACTGAGATCATGGCTAACCAGAAGCTACCTTACTGATTCATTGTGAGAACACAACTGTAAAAAACTCACTTAGGCAAAAAGAGATTTTTTTAGCTATAACATAGGGTACATGTGCATTTTGAAAACAATTTCTGGATCACTTTTAGACGTATCATTATTACAAGGTGTGGCTATTAAATACAGAGACTGTACTTGTAAAAAATAAACCATACTGCATGGTGGGACATTGACAATCCTTGATAAACAAAAAACTGCAGCTGTCCTCCACAAATAAACCGTTCAACCCACTGTTCAAAAGCATAAATATAAGACAAAAAACAATGTGGGTTTTTACAGCACTGCTACTAAGGTTTAAATTTCCATGCAATATATTTATCCAGAAATTATTCAATAACGGATGGAAAAAAATAAATTGTGTTTTTTCTCAAATCAAAGTCCCGATTCTCCGATCTAATTTGTGTGTCCTCTCATGACTTCTAAAGACACCTTGTACTCATTCTCTATGAAGAAAAAAAAACATGTAACTTCATACAGCCGCTTCCTTTTCAGAAATACTTTGTGTCTTTTTTAATACCAACCTGAATTATAGTCTCTCTATAAAAAATCTTATTCAACAGATTCGACAGCGAAGTTTACGTTTCATATTGAATTCCCCTCTATGTCTCTTTATCACTCTTAACGACATTTTGTGTAAACACACATCTCCAATCAATAAAGGTCTTTATTTTCCAATCGATATAAAACACTTCCCCTTGTGCTTCTAAATATACACAGGCAGTACAAAACATAAACCAGAGAGCTCACCGGACCCTTGGAGAACGCGTATCACGATGTTATACGGCTGGTGTAGCTGGATGTTATCCCGGGACTGCTACACCGCAAAGCCTCTGGTTCTCTCTATGTGAGGTCTGATTGTTCCCAGCGTCTGTATACTTTCACCGGCTGGTGTTCTTACTCCTATTAGAGCACTGAAATCTTTCAATAAAAATATATATGACCGAGTCCACCTGTGAATTGCCGATGCGTTTCAACCCTGGGTGGGAATGGTTACGTGCTTAATTTATAGTACTCCAAAAGTCCGGTATGCTCATTCCAGGGTTATATAAAGTCATCTACAATTTAATTCACAATTCATAGATATAATGTATATCTTCACCCGTATTGTCATACCGATAACACTCTCTGGTTACTTCATTTAAGTTTAAAAATGTAAACTAAAAAAGGAGACAATATAACAGACCACATATTCACATTTAAAAATGAATTAGAGAAACCATTTTAAATTGAATTCGCCATTTAAACCCTTTAGTTGCAGAATGTCCAATTTATGTATCCAGCGCATCTCTGCACAGGCCAAGGCTATGTTTTTATCATTCTGCCTCCAATTTCCTGCTCGATCACCTTAAAGCTTATTATATCTTTAAGAGAGCAGGCATGCTGAGATTTGAAGTGCGCCGACATGCAATGGTGTTCTGGCAGCAGGGGGGAAGGGGGACTTTTTGTGACTACAGGGGGGAAGGGAAGGGGGGCTGTTCTGGCTGTAGGGACTTGGGAGGAAGGTGGATTTCTGTCTACAGGGTGAAGGGGGGATTTGGGCTACACTGCAGGGGGAAGGGGTGATTCAGACTATACTGCAGGAATTGGTATGAAATACAGCTGGCCGCAAGGGTTCGATTCCCGGCAGCCCGACAGCTCAACAGATCCCTGCAGCGGCAGCCCGACAGCGCTGGAAATCCCGAACGTCCTGAGGTACGCAAAAACTAACCTAACCCCCCTAACCCTCCTTAGGGGTGCATAACCCTAACCTCTCCCCCTGTACCTAACCCTAATCCCCCCTCTAAGTGCCTAACCCTAACCCCCCTCTTCCCATCTGCCTAAACCTAAGTCCCCCGGGGGGTGCCTAACCGTAAGGCCCCCTGGGGGTGCCTAACCCTAACCCTCCCTCCCCCTAGCCTAACCCTAACTCTCCCGGGGGAGGTGCCTAACCCTAAGTCCCCCCCCCGGGTGCCCTAAACCTAACCCTCCCCCCCGGCGCCCGGCATCCCTTCGATCGGGATGCCGGGCGCCTGTCTCCCGGCATCGGGAAAATGACAGGCGTCTAGATATAGACGCCTGTCATTTAACCCACGCCGGGATAAAGCAGGCGGGAAGCCGGCTGTTGGGATCACGTCAGCTGGTTTCCCGATTGCATACTATATGGCTCCTGGGAGACCGGGGACTGTTCTGGCTGCAGGGGGCTTAGAAGGGCTGTGGGGAGGGAGGGAGAGAGCAGGTCACGGTGGCTGTGAGGCAGGCAGGTAAGTGCACACTGCTCACAGACGGACTCCTGCTGTTGTGTAACCAGTGCTGAGCCCCTGGATCTCCCTGCAACTTTCCCAGGGGATTTCTCCTGCTTCAGTGGGTTCATGGAACACAGGTGTCCGCATTGAGGAACAGGCAACCGGGAGTTGGGAAAGGAATAGCACCACCTGTCACAATGGCTGTGGGACGGTGGAGGACCTGGGCAGCGGACTTACAAGGGCTGTGGGGAGTGAGAAGCCGGGTAAATGAAGGCTACAGGGAGGGAGAAGGCAGGCTAAGCGTGGCTGTGGGGAAGGGAAGGTGGGCAGATAAAGGCCGCGGGGAGGGAGAAGACAGGCTTAGAATGGCTTTGGGGAGTTGGAGCAGCAGGAAGGGACACTGCTGGCTGCACTGCGCCCCCGATGGGGTGGCGCCCCTGCTCGGCCACACTTGTTGAACGTGCCTCGAGCCAGCCCTGCAAAGGCCACATTTAAAAAAACCTTTAGATTTTATGCATTTGCCTAATCCTTCTGTAGGTGGTACTGCACTTTTCACTAGAATGTTTTGTAGATAGGGGGCCCTTTTGTAAATTATTATGGGTTTATCTGGCAGTGTATTTTTTAAGATTGGGTCACTTTTCAAGATCCCCCAATACTTTTTTAAGTTGGTTTCAATCTTTTTGTAATCCTTGTTAACAGTAGTGACAAATGAACTAGAGAAATCTTTTTCCTGATTTTTTTGTCTTTTTTAGAAGATTTTCTCTGTCTGAACATTGACCTTGCACTATCCCAAAACGGTTTTGCAAGTTTCACCCCTTTCGTACAGATAGTTTGCTGTCACACAGCTTAGTTCAAGAGTAGAGCAACGTGTTAACTTTGTTAATTTTTAGTTAATTTGAACAAAACGACAACCAAATCTTTACGAATGCTGAGGCTTACGGGGTAGATTGTACAGTGCACCCGGAAAGTATTAACTTTTTCCACATTTTGTTATATTACAGCCTTATTCCAAAATGGAATAAATTTGTTTTTTGTCCTCAAAATTCTGCACACAATACCCCATAATGACAACGTGTAAAAAGTTTTTTTTATTTATTTTTGCAAATTTAATTAAAAAAAAACCTAAGAAATCACATGTACATAAGTATTCACGGCCTTTGTCATTAAGCTCAAAATTGAGCTCAGGTGCATCATGTTCCACTGATCATCCTTGAGATGTTCCTACAGCTTAATTGCAATCTACCTGTGGTAAATTCAGTTTTTTGGACATGATTTTGAAAGGCATACACCTGCCTATATAAGGTCCCACACTTGACAGTGCATGTCAGATCACAAACCAAGCATGAAGTCCAAGGAATTGTCTGAAGATCTCCGAGACAGGATTGTCTCGAGGCACAAATCTGGGGAAGGGTACAGAAAAATATCTGCTGCTTTGAAGGTCCCAATGAGCACAGTGGCCTCCATCATTCGTAAATGGAAGAAGTTCGGAACCACCAGGACTCTTCCTAGATGTTACGGTTCACGCACGGTTATGTAAGACCTCTAGAGCCAGGGAGAGGATTATTTACATACCAGTACTTAGGTGGCCACCTGGATTTACGCCTCCAGCAGTGGAGGCTTACAGAACCGGCAAGAGACCGCAGGACTGCTGACTAGGACAAGAGAAGATGGTGATGTGGCAGTCCATCCACAACTGGCTAACTGGAGAGAGGCTGCAGGTAATGGTATTAAAACAGGCGTAATGGACAGGATACACCAGCAGCGACAGATGATGGGTCTCAGGAATGTCTAGGGACTGTGGTGCAGCTGGGTAGCCAGGCAAGAAGCGAGTGTACAAACTAAGCAGGCTGCACAGCAAAAATGACCAGGACTGTGATACTGCAGGATATCAGACAAGGACTGGACAGGCAAGATCTATACAAGAACTAGACAGACAAAATGCAGACAAGGACTAGACAGACAAAATACGAGCTAAGACTTGACAGACAATGAACAATGCAGTGGCAGGACCAGTGGCTGAAGCAACAAAGTTCAAGCTGCGGCCTTGAGGGCCGGGGTGCGACTGGAATCTTAACAATGCGGCCTTGCAGACCGTGGTGCGGCTAGTGACAGCCAAGATGAATGCAGACTATGATGCGGCTATGACAGCCGAGATGCGGCTTGAGAGCCGAGATGAAATGCAGGCTATGATGCGGCCTTGCTGGCCGTGCTGCGGATATGACAGCTGAGATGCAGTTTGAAAGCCGAGATGGAATGCAGTGTATGATGCGGCCTTGCAGCTGTGGTGCGGCTATGACAGCTGAGATGCGGCTTGAGAGGCGAGATTAAATGCAGGTTATGATGTGGCCTTGCGTCCCGAGGTGCGTCTGGAACAATATGGCAGACAGGTGAACTCTGGCCAGACAGGAACACAGGCAGGAATCAGACTGACACTGCTTGACAGGACTCTGGTATGAAAATGCTACAGGCAGCGACAGGGTATGATTCACAGGCTAATACAAAACAGACAAACAGGTGCAGGACACTGGAAGAATGACTCCGTATAGAGGAACTGTGGGACAAGGTAAGACCGGCAAAGATTCAGACTTCTGAGCAAAGAACAAACATACTCCGGACGTCAGATAATATAACCGGCACTGAGTGCAGAGCTGGCTGTAACTAAAAGGAAGCAGGGTCCTATCAGAACCAATTCATGGAGAGAGTAATTCCTAATCAAAGGCATGTGTGCACCTGCTCTGCACACAGACAGCTAGTTAATTAGTGAGCACATGAGATCAGCGCACAGACAGGCAGGATTGACAGGCTATGAGCTGTACACAGACAAGACAAGATTAGATGCAGTATCCCAGTCGCAACTATGGCTGGGACCTGCCACCATTATGATCCGCTACCCGTGGATCCTAACACTAGAGTTGGCCGTCCGTCTAAACTGAACGATCGTGGGAGAAGGGCCCTAGTCAGGGAGGTGACCAAGAACCCGATGGTAACTCTGTCAGAGCTACAACATTCCTCTGTGGAAAGAGGAGAACTTTCCAGAAGGACAACCATCTCTGCAGCAATACACCAATCAGGCCTGTATGGCAGAGTGGCCAGACGGAAGCCACTCCTTAGCAAAAAGCACATGGCAGCCCGCCTGGAGTTTGCCAAAATGCACCTGAACAACTCTCAGACCATGAGAAACTAAATTCTCTGGTCTGATGAGACAAAGATTGAACTCTTTGGTTTCAATGCCAGGCGTTATGTTTGGTGGAAACCAGGCACCACTCAATACCATCCCTACGGTTAAGCATGGTGGTGGCAGTATCATGCTGTGGGGATGTTTTAAGTGGCAGGAACTGGGAGACTAGTTAGGATAAAGGGAAAGATGAATGCAGCAATGTACAGAGACATCCTGGATGAAACCTGCTCCAGAGGGCTCTTGACCTCAGAGTGGGGCGACGGTTCATCTTTCGAGGACAACGACCCTAAGCACACAGCCAAGATATCAAAGGAGTGGCTTCGGGACAACTCTGTGAATGTCCTTGAGTGGCCCAGCCAGAGCCCAGACTTGGATCTCTGGAAAAATCTGAAAATGGCTGTGCACTGATGCTTCCCATCCAACCTGATGGAGCTTGCGAGGTGCTGCATTATATCTTTAACAGAGCAGGCATGCTGAGATTTGAAATGCGCTGACATGCAATGGTGTTCTGGCTGCAGGGGGAAGGGGGGCTTGTTGTGACTACAGGGGGAAGTGGGTTTTGGTCTGCAAGGGGAAGGGAAGGAGGGCTGTTCTGGCTGTAGGGACTTGGGAGGAAGGTGGATTTCTGTCTACAGGGGGAAGGAGGGATTCAGACTATACTGCAGGGTGGAGGGGACATTTGGCTGCAAGGGGACGGGGGGGGGGGCTGTTCTGGCTGGCTCTCCCTGCAACTTTCCCAGGGGATTTCTCCTGCTTCAGTGGGTTCATGGAATACAGGTGCCCGCACTAAGGAACAGACAACCGGGATGGGGGAGAGGAATAGCACCACCTGTCACAATGGCTGTGCGACGGTGGAGAACCTGGGCAGCGGACTTACAAGGGCTGTGGGGAGTGAGAAGCCGGGTAAATGAAGGCTACAGGGAGGGAGAAGGCGGGCTAAGCGTGGCTGTGGGGAAGGGAAGGCGGGCAGATAAAGGCTGCGGGGAGGGAGAAGACAGGCTTAGAATGGCTTCGGGGAGTTGGAGCAGCAGGAAGGGACACTGCTGGCTGCACTGCGCCCCCGATGGGGTGACGCCCCTGCTCGACCGCACTTGTTCAACGTGCCTCGAGCCGGCCCTGCAAAGGCCACATTTAAAAAAACCTTTAGATTTTATGCATTTGCCTAATCCTTCTGTAGGTGGTACTGCACTTTTCACTAGAATGTTTTGTAGATAGGGGGCCCGTTTGTAAATTATTATGGGTTTATCTGGCAGTGTATTTTTTAAGATCGGGTCACTTTTCAAGATCCCCCAATACTTTTTTAAGTTGGTTTCAATCTTTTTGTAATCCTTGTTAAAAGTAGTGACAAATGAACTAGAGAAATCTTTTTCCTGTTTTTTTTGTCTTTTTTAAAAGATTTTCTCTGTCTGAACATTGACCTTGCACTATCCCAAAACGGTTTTGCCAATTTCACCCCTCTCGCAAAGATAGTTTGCTGTCACACATATCGTTGGAAAAAGTTGCGTTTTTCCTTTGTGTCTTAAAAATGCTTAGTTCAAAAGTAGAGCAATGTGTTAATTTAAAATTTTTAGTTAAATTGAACAAAACGGCGAATCCTTCATGAATGCTGAGGCTTACGGGGTAGATTCTATGTCATGTGCATGTGAGTATGAGTGGCACAAAAGGTTTAGTGATGGTTATGAGGCTGTCGAAGATGATGAACGTCGCAGAAGGCCTTGCACATCAAAATCAAATGAAAGTGTGGAAAAAATTGAGAAAACGATTCGAATTGACCGTCAACTCAACATCCGAATGATAGCAGAAATGGTAAACACCAACAAAGAAATTGTTAGGCAAGTTTTGCATCAAGATCTTAACATGACAAAAGTTTGTGCTAAGATGGTTCCAAGGCTTCTCACTGCCGACCAGAAAGAAAATTGAAAGCAAGTTTGTACAGACAAATTCAAGCGGATTTGCATTTTTTAGATAAAGTTATTACCTGTGATGAAACATGGATCTTCCTGTACGATCCTGAGACAAAAAATGGTTTCATCCTCCATCAGGACAACGCACCAGCCCACACAGCTCTCTATGAAGCAGTTTTTGGCCAAGAAACAGATTGCAGTGCTAGACCACCCTCCATACTCACCAGACATAGCACCATGTGACTTCTTTCTTTTTCCCAGTCAATCTGTATCTAGCCCGTTTTGCATCAGTTACTGGTAAAGAAGAAAAAAACAGAATCGGTATGTAATGCCGCCGGATCATACACCGACGCGAGAAGCCCGAAGGAGGGAAATGCTGACGGGGGGTGGTAAGTACCCTAACCATCCCCCTACCCCTCCCCTCCCTTATTGGTGCCTAACCCTAAGCTCCCCCCCTAGTGCCTAACCCTAACCTCCCCCCGTTAATGCCTAACCCTAGCCCCCCTTCCCCGCACCCTAAAGCTAACCTTCCCGGGGGGTGCCTAACCCCCTAGTGGTGCCTAACTCTAACCCCCCTTTCCCTACCCTAACCCTACCGGGGGGTGCCTAACCCTAAGTCCCCCCAGTGGTCCCTAAACCTAACCCTCCTCCCCCCACGGCTAGAAGCTAACACACCCGGCTTACCGTCGTTCGGTATGCCTGGTGTTGGGATTTCGTAGTGGGGCTAATGATAGGCGTTGGGATTTCGATGCCTATCTTTAGTCCCATGTCGGGTTTACAGTGTTGGGATATCGGCGGGCGGGATAGCACCCACCGGTAACCTGACTACATCCCTAACGGGCTGGTGTCCTGGTTCTGCTAGAGTGTTGGTGTGAAATGCATATGTAGGGGGGTGGGCATCCATTATTTTGCCTCTAGGTATCCAGACTGCATCCCGTTGAGACAGCTGACAGATTAATAGCTACAGCACAGCTTGGGGATGAAGCTACTGTAGGTAGTAAATCTGCAAAAATAGAGACAACAAAGTGCCTGCTAGTGCAATATACAAGGTGTGACTATTAAATAGTGAGACCGATGCTGTAATTTATGTTTAATTATATTAAATACATTTTAACTAATTTCCCCTTCTATGTACTCCCCTTCTGCTTCCACACATACAGCATGTGAACCATAGGAATTTGATTAAGTGCTACCACTCAGAAATCGGGGAGTGCTTCAACCTACAGTAGAAGAGGTTTTTCAGAGACTGATTTATTCGCTGTTCATTAACTTTATTTATTTTGTTTGGCACAACATGAGTATATGTATATGTATTAGCGCCACTGCTATCACTGTTTTTGGAGAGTCCCGGGAGTGCCGCCTATATTGCTTTCTTTATATCGTTTGGCATTGCCCTACGTGGAGGGCACCCTGGGCAAGGTATTGGCCCACTGTTGTAAGCAGAATGCCCGTCAAATATTGCATATATATATATATACAACACATGGGTCCGGCACTCGATGTAACAATAAATACTTAGCTGGTTGCCCCCACAAAGATATATCGAGCCCTGGTCCCAAGGCTGATATCAGAGGTGGTGGTAAGTTGGGCTGCATCAGGTGTACGTGCACTACCTGCAGGTACCTGATACCTGGTGACAGTTTTTATCACCCTCACTCAGGATACAAATTTCAAATACGTCATCAGTTAACTTGTAACACACAATTCGTTATATACCAAATTATTTGCCCTTGCGGTCTTTCATATATTGGGAAGACGGAGAGGGCATTTAAAGAACGTATGGCTGCACATAGGAGCGCCATTAGGACAGCAATTAGCAGTGGGAAAAGCGAACAGCCTGTTGCCAGGCATTTTGCCAATGCCCGGCACCCTTTATCAACCATCAAATATCGTATGATTGATCATATCCCATCATCGATCAGGGGGGGTAATAGACCAAGAGCATTAATGCAGTGTGAGGCACGGTGGATACACTGATTGGGTACTATGTTCCCCAGAGGTTTAAACGAACAACTTGGCTTAGGCTCATTTTTGTAGTAGCAATCAGTTTCATTCTTGTAGTATATCACCAATGATTCTTCTTAGTTTGGTGTTTTTTGCTGTCGTTATTACTATGTGCCAGGGACATTCAATGATTTAACAATTTTGACAGTAATAGGATTAGCACATTCATGGCATCCATTTGATTATGTGTATCATCTCAATTGATCATCTGCATCATCATAGCACTGAATGGGTTATGGTAATTTTTGCTGACATTCATATATTTGTGCTTTATTTTTCCTCATATATATACATGCAGAGACTGAAATGTATGTATACATCTAGCATATAAGTAGTTTCAGTACATGGACACGAGTAGATCTGCCCGATATGTACATGTGTTGTTTTGTTATTGTTTGTATCAATGGTGATGGTGCACGTTTGACTTGACGTTATGACGTCAATAGAGCGCGCCGGCGGTCATGCGTGCAGTCCCGCTCTGACCGGCCCGCGCATTGGCACTGGGTGATAGTTGTACATGTATTTAAGGTGAGTGTGTTTGTTATTTTCATTGTCCTGATGAAAATGCTACCTTATTGGCATTGAAACGTTGACACCTTAAGCCGAGTGAGTGATTTATTTCAGTAGCGTGGAGTGCCACACCGAATGGATCCTATATATATATATATATATATATATATATAATGGATCCTATATATATATATATATATATATATACTAGCGACCTGCCCCGGCTTTGCACGGGAGCTATTTAATTGCGCCATAGCCCCCTGCATCTCATAACAACCTACACCATGTCACCACAGTTCTCTGCATCTCACAACAGCCTCCTGTTTCTTACTCCTGCCCCCTGCATCCAGGGCCAGATTAACAAGGGGGCCGGTGGAGCTACAGCTCCAGGCCCTCCCATGAAAATAGGCCCATATGATCCAGTGCAGTGTAGTGTTGACAAAAAAAATTTAATTTAATATCACCACCCAGCTCTTTCATCCCGAGTCCCGGCTGCTGCACTGAAGTATTGCCTATTCACTCTCCGTACCGAACTGTTAATTTCCAAAGATAAGGTATTATCCTTGGATAGAAATGTCTTAATGACATCCAAAGATCGTTCTACAGATATTCATCGTTTCCCCTGGACTACGTCATTTACCACTTCAAGTGCAGTGGTCCCTCGTACCACTAAAGCATTTTGGCCGATAGTGGCCAGTGATTCAGAACTTCCCACTTGTCATAATAAACGACCCATGGCATGTTGCCGCAGAGGCAAAAATCTATGTGATTTGTTGGTACAAACAGATATCACAAATTATGCCCCTAAACCTGCTATATTTTCTATGGTAAAAAAAACGGGGTGCTACAAGTGCCCGTCGTGTGTCACTTGTGGTTACTTGCAAACTGGTGATGTATTCAAGCAACCGCATACAGGTAAAGTTTATAATATCAGACATGTACTGAGTTGTAACTCTCAGTACATTGTCTACATTATATACTGTCCGTGTGGTCTCTACTATGTGGGGATGACTACCCACACGTTCAAAGAGAGGATGGCACTTCATAGATCTACTATACGTGCAGCTTTGGCCGGGAAAGATTTGGACCAACCGGTGGCCCGACATCTAGTATCATTACGATACTAAATTATCGATCACATACCACCATTGAAGAGAGGAGGAGATAGAGGAGCAGCATTATTAAAACTAGAAGCGCAGTGGATACTACGCCTCAATACAGTACAACTGAGGGGACTTAATGAGCGAATTGCGTGGAATGCATTCATATAATTATTCAACCACAGAATGACTGGTTTGATTGCTCCTACCTCCACTTTTGTTTTGGGACATCCTATCTAGTACTCTTTCACCACTGCATTAGTTGTGCTTCACTAATAAGAGCCAGTCTTGATACATCTTAACTTTATATATTCATTATGATGTAAATCAATTTGTGTTATTTTGCATTTCTGCCTTGCTTGCGCAGTTTTTCCTTTATAAATTTATTTGTGGTCTCTAAACCATATGTGCTATGTATTATATAGCCCTTTATGTAGACATTGGATAGTTATTTTTATTGGTGATTGTTTCTCTTTATGTTGGTGTTGCCTTTGGATTTCCTTTTTTCTTGCAATGTATTGTTTACACTTTTTTTGTCACTTTCGGTGATATGTTTTACTATTGCTTCACAGACTCTAATCCGTATAAGCGTTTTGGGTTGGCATGGCAACCCCCGAAGGTGAACAGCGGTGACGTCATACAGACGCGCCGCGCCCCCTCCGGCAGCGTGGACACGGAAACGGAGTCCATTCACCAGTCACTTCCACTCGGTGGGGATATAAGGTAAGATATATTTTATATTTGTTGTTTATGTATACCTGAAGACGGGGCGCTAGTCACTCCGAAACATCACTGTTGTCAATACATTTTCTACATTCAAGTCCTGGAGTGCAGTGTGGTGTAGTACGCACTTTATGGTATCTACACCCATGGTATTTGAATTGCAAAACACTTGCACCCAGGCAGCTGATTTTAGTCACAGTGAGAGTGCCAGAAGACCATCGCTACCATATATATATATATATATATATATATATATATATATATATATATGTAACAATTCATGGAAAAATCGCACACAATTTAGTCAACAATTGGGTGCAGGGTCAATAGAACTCCATACAAAAAGCACTTAACTGTATCCTTAAAAACAGGCAAGATAGACCAGCACACCAGCCTTATAGCAAAAGTTAATCCATTTATTTAGTCATAGAAAAAATGGCATCAAACTGCATGTCAAAAATATTGAGTGGTATATCGATACTTATCAAAGTAATGCAGTCTCAAGCATAGTGATAGCTCCCAGCCCCGACAGCTGTTTCGGTGTTACCACCTTCATCAAGGGTCAGCCATACTGAACATGTCAGCAGAGGCCATATAAATACCAAACCACCTAATGGTGAAAACAATCACCTGTGTGCACACCTGAACTCAGGCATCACTCGGCGTGACCGGAAGTCTAGCCACGGACAGCGGAACACACGTCGCCACCCCACCTCACTGTGGTTAGCAACGGAGTTCCGCTTGGCCGGATCTGACATAACGGACACAACGGAACTCAAACAGCTACCCCGGCTAACACCGGACAATGCTGTATGGTTCCGTCTAACCGGAAGCGATGTCATAGTCACTGACATCCTATAACTGGATAAAAGATATCCCGTGGTGTGATCGGCCCCGATCACCATGACAACAGGGGGCGATCAACAAAGGACCGCCCCATGAGGCACAGAACATCAAGGACAACTATAACCAGGATCAGAACCATAGTAACATTCATAAAAAATTAGCACCAATAGCAGCCTCATTCAGTGATAAACAATCTCTACAGTGAATCAATCATATTACAATATTAAGGTCAATATGCAAAATTCTTAATATAAAAAAAGTTCTAAACTGTAAATAAATTGCAAAAATTTTTTTTTATCCATAGTAAAATCTTTACGACTGAACCATTAGCAGCTACTGATAAATTAGCCCTATTTCATAGTTACGCTAAATATTAGTTAAATTCAGATAATGCATCACTAACAATATTAATCACTGTAAGGTGCACACATCAATTAGAGAATGGATCATTTAAAGAAAGAGTATAGTAAATGCATAACCAACATTATACTAATGCAATTATAGTTAACCCCTGCAGTCACTCATAGTGCATCATAGAAACGATGAAAAGGTAAATTCCTCATTGAGTCCCAAAGGAGACATCAAATCCAATCGATATATCCACTCGCATTCCCGTTGCAAAAGCAGTTTATGTCTGTCACCACCTCTTCTCAGTGGCGGAATGTGGTCTATTGGCATAAAAACAAAATCATTCATGCTGTGACCATGTCCAATGAAGTGTCTCGCTACAGGCGGTGTACTGGTGTCAATTAAAGTAACAGCTTTTTTAATTGAGGATCGATGAAGTGCAATACGTTCCTTGACCATTCGTATGGTCTTGCCCACATATAATTTTTTACATGGACATAGTATCAAATATACCACATATTTTGTCTCACAAGTCATGCGATGTCGAAGCTGGTAACGTATGCCGGTAGTAGGATGACAAAAATATTCCCCCGTTAATAAATATCGGCAATTGATGCATCCGCCACATTTGAAAGCTCCAGTTTTAAGTGTAAGCCAGTTAGTGTGAATGCTGACCCTTGGACTTACATCAGAAAAAGTGATCCTTTCTTTCAAGTTAGGGCTACGCTTGTAGCAAAATAATGGATTTTGCTGGCAATGTGGACCCAATATAGGATCAGTTTGCAAAATATGCCAGTGTTTCAAGATCACTTTTCTCATCAATGCTGATGTGATGGAATATGTACTGGAAATTATCATCCTTTCAGGCTTGTCCCTTTTAGTATCAGGGTTTAACAAATCTTCTCTTTTCAATGTGAGACATTTTTGAATGGCTTCCTGCACTTCTCCAGTGTCATATCCTCTATCAATGAAACTTTGACCCATCAACTGTAGGGCCTCCCGGACTTGTTGCATGTTGGAGGTAGTTCTTACTACTCTCAGTAATTGGGAATACGGTAATCCCTTTTTCAAGGGTTGAGGATGAAAACTACTAGCCAGTAGTAATGTGTTTTTATCAGTTGGCTTCTTAAAAATTGCTGTAGTAAATGTATTTGTCTCAATTGATATCAAAACATCCAAAAAAGAGATGCTGAGTGCACTGCAGGAGAATGTAAATCTTATAGAACCCGATAAGGAATTCAAAGAATCCACAAAGTTTTTCAACGCAAGGGCACTGCCAGTCCAGATCAAGAATAAATCGTCAATATAACGCAAATAAAGCGAGAGTACATACGATTTGACATAATATACTTGGTCTCATAATCATACATGTAGAGATTCGCATAGGCCGGAGCCATATTAGATCCCATGGCAGTACCCTTGAGTTGAATATAAAATGCATTGTCAAACAGGAAGTAGTTTTTATGCAAGATAACTTCCATAAGAAGATAGAGAAATTCTCTCGGTGGGCCATTGTAAAGCGTGCTTGCACCCACTACCCTTCTAATGGCCTGCATACCTTCAGTATTGTCAATGTTAGTGTACAAACTACTAACGTCCATTGTTACAAGCAGACAATTCGCCGGTGGCTGTCCAAAAGCTGTTAGCTTATTCAAAAAATCAATAGTGTCCTTAACATAATAGGGCGTTAATTCAGAGATTGTTTATCACTGAATGAGGCTGCTATTGGTGCTAATTTTTTATGAATGTTACTATGGTTCTGATCCTGGTTATAGTTGTCCTTGATGTTCTGTGCCTCATGGGGCGGTCCTTTGTTGATCGCCCCCTGTTGTCATGGTGATCGGGGCCGATCACACCACGGGATATCTTTTATCCAGTTATAGGATGTTAGTGACTATGACATCGCTTCCGGTTAGACGGAACCATACAGCATTGTCCGGTGTTAGCCGGGGTAGCTGTTTGAGTTCCGTTGTGTCCGTTATGTCAGATCCGGCCAAGCGGAACTCCGTTGCTAACCACAGTGAGGTGGGGTGGCGACGTGTGTTCCGCTGTCCATGGCTAGACTTCCGGTCACGCCGAGTGATGCCTGAGTTCAGGTGTGCACACAGGTGATTGTTTTCACCATTAGGTGGTTTGGTATTTATATGGCCTCTGCTGACATGTTCAGTATGGCTGACCCTTGATGAAGGTGGTAACACCGAAACAGCTGTCGGGGCTGGGAGCTATCACTATGCTTGAGACTGCATTACTTTGATAAGTATCGATATACCACTCAATATTTTTGACATGCAGTTTGATGCCATTTTTTCTATGACTAAATAAATGGATTAACTTTTGCTATAAGGCTGGTGTGCTGGTCTATCTTGCCTGTTTCTAAGGATACAGTTAAGTGCTTTTTGTATATATATATATATATATATATATATATATATATATATGTGTGTGTATATATATATATATATATATATACAGTCAGGTGCATAAATATTGGGACATTGACAGAATTTTCATATTGTGGCCTATATTCACCACCACAATGGCATTGAAATGAAACAAACAAGATGTGCTTTAACTGCAGACTTTCAGATTTAATTTGAGGGTAATTGCATCCAAATCAGGTGAACGGCGTAGGAATTACAACGGTTTCTATATGTGCCTTCCACTTTTTAAGGGGCCAAAAGTAATGGTACAAACTAAACAATCCTAAATCTAACTTTCACTTTTTAATACTTTGTTGCAAATCCTTTGCAGGCAATTACAGCCTGGATCACATAGACATCACCAGACGCTGGGTTTCATCCCTGGTGATGCTCTGAAAAGGTCTAAACTGCAAATGTCTTCAGTTCCTGCTTGTTCTTGGGGCATTTTCCTTCAGTTTTGTCTTCTTCAAGTGAAATGCATGCTCAATCGGATTCAGGTCAGGGGATTGACTTGGCCATTGCATAACATTCCACTTTGTAGCCTTAAAAAACTCTTTGGTTGCTTCGGGTCATTGTCCATCTGCACTGTGAAGCGCCGTCCAATGAATTCTGAAGCATTTGACTGAATATGAGCATATAATATTGCCCGAAACACTTCAGAATTCATTCTGCTGCTTTTGTCAGCAGTCACATCATCAATAAATACAAGGGAACCAGTTCCATTGGCAGCCATACATGCCCATATGTGTCAAAGTCAAAAATCAAGAGAAGACTTCACAAGAGTGTATATAGAGGGTTCACCACAAGATGTAAACCATTGGTGAGCCTCAAAAACAGGAAGACCAGATTACAGTTTGCCAAACAACATCTAAAAAAGCCATTATAGTTCTGGAACAACGTCCTATGGACAGATGAGACAAAAATCAACTTGTACCAGAGTGATGGGAAGAGAAGAGTATGGAGAAGGAAAGGAAGTGCACATGATCCAAAACATATCACCTCATCAGTGAAGCATGGTGGTGGTAGTGTCATGGCGTGGGCATGTATGGCTGCCAATGGAACTGGTTCCCTTGTATTTATTGATGATGTGACTGCTGACAAAAGCAACAGAATGAATTCTGAAGTGTTTCGAGCAATATTATATGCTCATATTCAGTCAAATGCTTAAGAACTCATTGGACCCCGCTTCACAGTGCAGATGGACAATGACCCGAAGCATACTGCAAAAGCAACCAAAGAGTTTTTTAAGGCTACAAAGTGGAATGTTATGCAATGGCCAAGTCAATCCCCTGACCTGAATCCGATTGAGCATGCATTTCACTTGATGAAGACAAAACTGAAGGGAAAATGCCCCAAGAACAAGCAGGAACTGAAGACATTTGCAGTAGAGGCCTGGCAGACCATCACCAGGGATGAAACCCAGCGTCTGGTGATATCTATGCGTTCCAGACTTCAGGCTGTAATTGCCTGCAAAGGATTTGCAACAAAGTATTAAAAAGTGAAAGTTAGATTTAGGATTGTTTAGTTTGTCCCATTACTTTTGGCCCCTTAAAAAGTGGGAGGCACATATAGAAACCGTTGTAATTCCTACACCGTTCACCCGATTTGGATGTAATTACCCTCAAATTAAATCTGAAAGTCTGCAGTTAAAGCACATCTTGTTTGTTTCATTTCAATGCCATTGTGGTGGTGAATATAGGCCACAATATGAAAATTCTGTCAATGTCCCAATATTTATGCACCTGACTGTATATGTGTATATATACATATATATATATGCATATATATATATGTACAGATACTGTATATATATATATATATATATATATATATATTAGCGAAGGTCCGGCGCTCTCACTGTGATTAAATATATTAAATATATTAGGGGTGTGCACCGTCCACTTTTCGTGTTTTGGTTTTGGATCTTTCTTCGTGTTTTGGATCTGGATTGGTTTTGCCAAAACCACCCTTCCGTGTTTTGGGTTCTGGGTTTTGTGTTTTCGATCTGTATTTTTTTTTAAAAAGCATAAAAACAGCTTAAATCACAGAATTTGTGGGTTTTTCTGCTCCTATGCAATTATTAACCTCAATAACCTTCATTTCCACTCATTTCCAGTCTATTCTGAACACCTCACAATATTGTTTTTATGGCCAAAAGATTGCACCAAGGTAGCTGGATGACTATGCTAAGCGACACGAGTGGGCGGCACAAACATGTGGCCCATCTAGGAGTGACACTGCAGTGGCAGACAGGATGGCAGTTTGAAAAACTAGGCCCCAAACAGTACATACTGCAAAGAAAAAAAAGAGGTGCAAGATGGAATTGTCCTTGGGCCCTCCCACCCACCCTTATGTTGTATAAATAGGACATGCACACTTTAACAAACCAATCATTTCAGCGCCAGGGTCTGCCACATGACTGTGGCTGAAATGATTGGTTCGTTTGGGCCCCCACAAAACAAGCTGGCAATTAATGTGTCCCTGCACAAACTGGCTCTACGAAGGCAAGATGTCGTCCTCATCCTCCTCATCCACCGATTCCTTGGATAAAACAGGAAAAAGGGATCTAGGTGTCCCTGGACTGCTTGCGGTCTTAGCCAAAGTTTATGAACTTGACAGTAACTTTTTATGAACGCGCTGCAGGTGCCGTATAAGGGAGGATGTTCCTAGGTGGTTAACGTCCCTACCCCTACTTATTTCACCTTTACATATGGTACATATGGCAAGACAGTTGTTGTCCGGATTTGGATAGAAATATTGCCAGACCAAAGAGGTGGAATGTTTGGTCTTCTGCCCAGGCATGACCGTGATGGGCTTTTTCATCCCACGGACAACAACTGTCTCCCCCGGAGCCTGATTTAAACAAACCACATCACCATCAGAATCCTCCTCGCCAACTTCCTCCTCAGTGCCAGCTACACCAGTATCCTCATCCTGTTGTACTTCAACAGTGACATCTTCAATTTGAATATCAGCAAGTGGACTGTGGGTGCTCCTTTCAGCACTTGCAGGGGGCGTGCAAATGGTGGAAAGAGCCACCTCTTCCCGTCCAGTGCTGAGAAGGTCAGGCATCGCAACCGCCACCACACTTGGACTCTCCTTGGGGATTTGTGATATCTTCTTAGAACGCACAGTTCTTCGCTGTGCTTTTGTCAGCTTAACTCGTTTGGTTTTTTTAGCGGGAGGAGGGCTTCCATCGTCATGTGAAGCTGAACCACTAGTCATGAACATAGGGAAAGACCTTAGCCGTTCCTTGCCACTCCGTGTCGTAAATGGCATATTGGCAAGTTTACGTTTCTCTTCAGATGATTTAAATGTTTTTTTCAAGGTCATTTTCCTGAACTTTGGC
This sequence comes from Taudactylus pleione, assembly GCA_031769625.1. Classification (NCBI taxonomy): domain Eukaryota; kingdom Metazoa; phylum Chordata; class Amphibia; order Anura; family Myobatrachidae; genus Taudactylus; species Taudactylus pleione. Next base: position 2,631,448 of record JAUIMM010000043.1, read on the forward strand.
ATTTGGGATTGTATGTGCCCTCTACTATGACATTGGGCATCGGCCTTGGCAGACGACGTTGATGGCATGTTATCGTCTATGTCATGACTAGTGGCAGCAGCTTCAGCACTAGGAGGAAGTGGTTCTTGATCTTTCCCTATTTTATTTTTATCGGAGAAAGTTTGGTCCTCCATTTATGTTATATTGATATATACGTGCGGCTAAGGCGCACACAAACACAGAAAATATTTTTTAATTTTTGCTGGAGAGTAGTGCACTTTGTGGGTTACACCACCCTTTAAGAAATGAGCCAGCCGGCTCTTTACTTATGGGACACAGGCGCATGCTTGGCGCTGCTCCTTTGTTGATGCACGTGCAGCCACAGTGCACACAATTCACAAACACAGAAAATATTTTTTTATTTTGTTTGGAGTGTACTTTGGGGGTTACAGCACCCTTTAACGGTCAAGTCATTCGGCCCTTTACTTATGACACAGGCGCACGCTTGGCACTACTTTGTTGATGCACGTGCGGCTACTGCGCACACAATTCACAAACACAGAAAATATTTTTTTATTTGGTATGGAGTATACTTTGGGGGTTACAGCACCCTTTAACGGTCAAGCCAGCCGGCCCTTTACTTATGACACAGGCGCACGTTTGGCACTACTTTGTTGATGCATGTGCGGCTACTGCGCCCACAATTCACAAACACAGAAAATATTTTTTTATTTGGTTTGGAGTATACTTTGGGGGTTACAGCACCCTTTAACGGTCAAGCCAGCCGGCCCTTTACTTATGACACAGGCGCACGCTTGGCACTACTTTGTTGATGCACGTGCGGCTACTGCGCACACAATTCACAAACACAGAAAATATTTTTTTATTTGGTTTGGAGTGTACTTTGGGGGTTACAGCACCCTTTAACGGTCAAGTCATTCGGGCCCTTTACTTATGACACAGGCGCACGCTTGGCACTACTTTGTTGATGCACGTGCGGCTACTGCGCACACAATTCACAAACACAGAAAATATTTTTTTATTTGGTTTGGAGTGTACTTTGGGGGTTACAGCACCCTTTAACGGTCAAGCCAGCCGGCTCTTTACTTATGACACAGGCGCACGCTTGGCACTAATTTGTTGATGCATGTGCGGCTACTGCGCACACAATTCACAAACACAGAAAATATTTTTTAATTTGGTTTGGAGTGTACTTTGGGGGTTACAGCACCCTTTAACGGTCAAGCCAGCCGGCCCTTTACTTATGACACAGGCGCACGTTTGGCACTACTTTGTTGATGCATGTGCGGCTACTGCGCACACAATTCACAAACACAGAAAATATTTTTTTATTTTGTTTGGAGTGTACTTTGGGGGTTACAGCACCCTTTAACGGTCAAGCCAGCCGGCCCTTTACGTATGACACAGGCGCACGCTTGGCACTACTTTGTTGATGCACGTGCGGCTACTGCGCACACAATTCACAAACACAAAAAAATATATATTTTTATTTTGTTTGGAGTGCCCTTTGGGGGTTACAGCACCCTTTAACGGACAAGCCAGCCGGCCTTTTACTTATGGGACACAGGCGCACGCTTGGCGCTGCTCCTTTGTTGATGCACGTGCAGCCACAGTGCACACAATTCACAAACACAGAAATTTTTATTTTTTTTAGCACTTGGGGGAGCACCCCTGACGGACAGAGCACCCCGTGGACAACACTACAGCACCCCTTTAGGACTGGGACACTGCACAGGACTTTGGAGTGGACACAGCCCCTATGGACAACTGACTGCACAACACAGTCCAGCCAGCCCCTATGGACTTTGAAGTAGTGGACACAGCCCCTATGGACAACAGCAGCACAGCACAACACTACACTACACAGCCCAGCCAGCCCTAACTCCCACCCTCCCTCTTCACTGTCCACAGCCGAGTGAGAAAATGGCGCCGACGCGGGTACCTTATATAGGATCCAAAACCCGCGAGACCCGGAAGGCGGGATGATGACGTTTTGCCTCGATTTCAGATCCGAGTCAGGCGGGAAAAGTCGAGCCTGACTCGGATCGGCCTCGGATCGGGGGGGCTCGGGGAGGTTCGAATTTCAGAAATCCGAACCCGCTCACCCCAAATATATATATATATATATATACACACATAGACACACACCTATATGCACACTTATACATAGACAAACACACATACATATAAACACATGCTTTGCACAGGAGCAATTTTTTAACCAAGGTCTTATAAGATTGCCTTGTAGACGACATTAGTCGTTTTCCCTCCTGACGTCCACATGAAAAGATTTAGTTTTGAGGTGACACGCAAAAGGGCCACGTAAACTTGTACATGAGAAAAACAGCCTCCACTTACTGTAGGTCAACTCCAGCCACGTTGTCTGTCCCTGTAATTATTTATTGTCATGACAAAGCAGACTCTTGCCAGGAATTGGACTTGTTTGAAATCAAAGAATCGTTTTTTCACATGAATGAAATAGGAACGGTAAAAAAAGGATAAAACTGAAATGATGTCTCAGTATCGTCAGTGCTCGGCTACCGTTCGTAATACATTAATGTTTCATACACCTAAATCTTCCTTAACAAACGCTGTATAGGATAATGAAAACGGCATCCAGTGGGTCCCGAGATTAGCCGGAACAAACAGACAGACGCCTACCAGGGACTTTATTTTATACTATGTATAGAAGATATAGATGATCTGGAGAAGCTAGAGATGCAGCAGGAGCGGGATTAGATGAGTTCAAGGAATTTATGCTCATGATGGAAGCGAAAGAAGATATGTGGTAGTGGTAAGGCGACAGGAATGTTGAAATCACCTGGTATGAGAGTAGGCAGGTTGAAGAATAGGAAATATGTGAGGCAGGCAGTGAAGTTGTCATGGAATTGGGAGACTGGATCTTTGGGGGGGGGGGGGCACCCTAAGTGACAGCACCCTGAAGTGAAGTGTCTGAGAGATGAGACAGATGGTGTGGACTAGAAAATAAAGAGGAGAGGATGGTTATGGGTATATGACGTAGAAGGTACATTGTGAAGAAAGTAGGTTGTCTAGTCTGCAACCTTGTCTGTCTCCTGGTCTGGTAGTGTAACTGAGGGAGAAGGATAGGAATGACATTATAGGCCTGATTCAGAGTGTTACGCTAACCCGATGGTTTGTGCATTACTCTTATTGAGAGAGACCTGCGCATGTGCAGCATCTGTACTGTGTATTTGCAGGTCTCCCTCTGCGAGATATTTCACAGGTCCCTCAAGCTGCAGAATGATTGACATGCTGCTGCTTTTGGCAGGGCGGAGTGGGGATGGCGTCTGGGACATTCTACAAAACCGTGGGGGTGTCACCCCCATTTTGTAGGTGTGGCCATGGTCTGCGTTTTTTGATGAAGACTTCCTGACCTCGGCTATGGAGCTGTGAGGGGCGATCTGAGTAACCTCAGGGTTATTGAGTTTGCAGCACTTGGATCTGTGATGCAGCAGGAGACAGATACTTACACCAGACGCCTCCTGCGACATTAGCATATTAGTTGTACGGTAGTGCACAGCCGCTTACCTGCGGCAACATCATACAACTCTGAATCAGGACAATATATATATATTTTGTTAGTCATAAAGAATTTGTTATTATAAGATTACTATGATATTATAATTTAGTGATTACTGAATGCTGCCAGCCATCTGTTGCAGGAGCACAGATTTCCATGCAAAACTTTCCCAATGGTGACTTCATTTGAGATTTTTTACCTGACAGCAGTCATTGTGAGTGCCAACACTGTAATATCACAATCCTATGCTTTACCTGCACCATTACATGCCCTCTATGGTTATTGTGCCTGCGATGAGAGAGGCACAACACTTTTCTTGTCTGTTCTGGCAACTCACACTACAATCCACCCTGCAGCAACTGGACTGGATAAGCAATGTCCTTCCACCTCTCAGCGAAGAACGAAGCACACAGATTTAGGCTGGCAAACCACATTTTTATTGCAAAATGTTTACAATCTTCACATTTACCATTCACACTGCTTAAAATTGTGCACACATATATGACTGACACATAGATAGATAGATAGATAGATAGATAGATAGATAGATAGATAGATAGATAGATAGACAAACAGACACACGGTATAATTCATATATACATATATATGACATCACACTATACACTGGAATTATTTGTGTGTATAAACAGGTTAAAGGTCCAGCAGATTATGGGTTAAAAGAGCAGCAGCCAGACATATGCCTTCTGAACACAACAAAATAACAGGGATTTGTATAAGGCCAGCATAGGGGGTCTTATTTGAACTCTAGACAGGATACATATTTAGTGAAGGGTACAGGAACACAGATAAACCTCACCAGACAGATAAACCTGGACCGCAGACATAATATCAGCCAAACATACAAACAAACCAAAACAGCTTCAGAGATAAGGCTTTAGCAATAAAAACATCACCATACAAAATGTGACATATTACAGAAATATGTAAGTGACAAAAAGACAGACAGCAGTTTATAGAAACAGACATACACAGAGGCTTATGAATACTATAAAAGATGTGCTGGAACCTCCGCACATAAATAGTGCTTCCTAAAATCCCCAATTGCATGCATGTGATAAGGTGCACACATGTATCACTACCATACAGACCTTAGCACACATGTATCACTACCATATAGACCTTAGTACACATGTATCACTACCATACAGACCTTAGCAGGAAAGCAGGTTCCACATGGCAAAAGAGAGGGAGACAGAAGACATTGCGCACAGTGCAAGTCCTGGAGTTTACGAGTCAAGATCCAGACAGAGGGTGAAGAATTTTACGGGAACACCGGACAACAGAAAGACAGACACACACACACAAACTCTCTCACACACATATAAACACCCACACACAACAGGAAAGTAGATAAAGTTACAGCAATGTTCTCACATGTCAGAGGGAAGACAGTCAGACAGACATATATTAGAGTATGGGCACATTCCCAGACAGACAGATTCTATTGCAATCCAGACAGTGAGCAGACAGACAGACAGATACATGCATACATAGATAGACAGGTTGAAGCAATAGTAAAACAAAAAGTGAAGAGACCTATCTAGAAAGGAGACACAGCAAAGGGGAACCTAAAATAAAAAGGGGAGAGAAAGGAAAGGAGGGGACAGAGAAGGGGAAATAAAGAAGTGGAGAGGAGGGGGCAGAGAGAGATTTGTACACACAATTCTTAGACACAGACAGCACTTAGACACAGGACAGACATAGGGGCACAAATAAGGGGGGGAATACTGACAGACTAGACAGAGGGAGAGAGAGGCACACAGAGGGAGAGAGAGAAGTGAGAAACAAACAGGGGAGGAACAGGGATACATTTTTGAACACACAATTGTTAAATCTATAGACAGACCTGAGACACAGACCTTCTCAGACACAGGAAAAAACAGACATCAGCCACAGACAGTTACTCTGTCTCTCAGACACACACAGACTTCCATCACTCTCTCAGGTAGACAGCTCCCAGACAGCTCTCAGACATCCAAAGAGGTCCTAGGACACAGTGACGCTGTGAAGTTCCTCCACCATGCTACAATTCCTGGTACTCCCTCTCCTGTTCCTGACTGTTGTTACCCGATGCCACCCTATCCCGGGAGGGGACACAATGCAGCCGGGTGAGTCACACTAGACCCCCCTCCCTTCCTTATGCACTGACTCACTGAACACCATGCACTCATCTCAAGGAGCAAGAGCCCTCTCTCACGCCATCCACTCAATACTCCTTATAGATACAAACTCCCAACGCAACATAGTGATATATATTATATACGTGATATATAATATATATATATATATATTATATATATATACACATACATACAGTACACATGGATATAACTTGCAAAAAGAGAAGACTCAGACGCAAACCTCATCATCACCCCATTTGCAACACTGCACATAGATGCCACAAATGAAGACATGAATTAAACATCTCTTCTGTATCCATGTTTAGCCTGTACACCTTTCATCTACTATATTCACTACAACCTTCAACAATTCTAATGATGTCAAACGGGTTTATTGCCATAAAATGCAACTTAAACATATAGTTGAATATAGGATGAATAACAAATGACATGGTTACTTACTACATATTTTTTATTTTTTGCCAGAAAGTATTATTTTAGTATCCTACTGTACTTGAAAATGTATTAATTAATTAATTTAAAGAGACTTGTATTTAACCTAGAATAAACGGGTGCTCCTATATTTAAATATAGAGAGTATTTCACCACCTGATTGCTCAGAGTTTGTATATGTAAGGAAGGCAGTGAGTCAGTGGCATAATGGGCTATTGTCTATGTAAAATTCTGTAATTCTGTAAATTTCTGAGGGAGTTTGGGAACCTCTGCACTCTGTCATTACAGTCCAGGTTTTAAGGATGTCCATGATTGAACACAGGTGACTCAGCACTTTTTTCAATTTGATTTAACCTTCTGGGCTCAAGTATGGATATCCTTAAACCTGCACTGTAGTGGTGGAGTTTTGGAACCTCTGACATAGGACGGTATCCTATTAGTCCCGAAAATGTTTTTGGGTGCAAAAAATGTAATTGTTTTGCGATTTTACCAAATGCTTTTTTTGGGCTATCCAGCCTCCGTTTTTCACACCAGAAAGATTTCCATTTTTGCCCGAAAGCACATAGAATACATGATAAGTTCACGGACCTTTGTGTTTTCATGATCGTGACAGCAAAAACAGGGCACTTATCATGGAAAAAATATCCACGGTAAGTGCCGGCATCGCATTCCTAATTTTGATAACCCTGGGGGATCCATTAGCGCCCAAATAATTTTTCGGGGCTAATAGGATACCGCCCATAATTTAATGATGATTTTTTTTTTAAATCTATTTACAAATGGGGACAAGACATTTATTTAGTAAAATCACCTGATAGGTCTTCTCCCTATAGCTGGCTACACAATGATGAGTACCCAGCCAATGTCACGGCGGGGGTCCCAGCATCGGCAAGTGCGTACACACTTGCCAATGCCAGGAGCAACGGCAAGGTCCCCGCTGATGTTACCGCCCATCGGACCTGCATGCGGGAGCGTGCATCATCAGCGACATAGTAGGTACACACTGCCCGATGTAGACGATATGTCGTCCAATCCGCAGGATCGGATGACATATCGTCTGCTCTAGTGCGTACCGGGCTTATGTCTAAAAGCCAATGACAACCATTGCTGGGTCTGTCTGGTGCATGGAGAAGCCTATGCCATCATTTGTTCTCCTATGACAACCTTAGGCAGAGGCTCAGTACAGGAAATAGTGCAGTCTTTTTTATTAAGATAAATATACTAAAATAAATTTTTTGTGGAGTATGACTCAGCTGAATTTGTTAGCAAATCGGGGCGAAGACAGCAGAGTGCAGGGAGATCACTGCGGCATGCGTGTATGGATAGGCACATGCTTTCTATAGGACAGCACTATTGTTGTACCATGTGCTGACCAGGTTTCTCTGGGGAAACACTTTCATCTGCTTCATTTTTCCTCATGCAGAGACTGTAGTAAGGTATTCTAGACATAATAATCATTTTTATCCTCTTGCTATTTTTGATGATTTATACATTTCTCTAGATCAACTGTACTTAAATTATAATAAAACAAATTGTATAACCCTAGTACCCCAGTACTACTTTGCATATAGCCAGTTATAGCTAGTGCTATATGTTGTTTATCCAGCTGTTCAACATTCAATAACAGTTATCCTGTTATTATAATCCCAAATTATTATAATAAGCAAAGACAAGAGCAAGTAGACTGCATGTAAAAAGAACTGTATGCAGGGGTGTAAAATTTAGCATGTCGTTATTGGAGTTGCTATACAGATTTGGGTGATTAATAAACAATTGTTTGATAAATAATTGTGGGCTTGTGCTGCTCATTTTTGGCTTATTTAGAGTAGATGATCAGAACATATGAAGGGTAAAGGTGCACTTGCAAATAAAAGTCAGACGCACTTCAAGATTGGGTTCAGCTCTTATTCCTGATGGGGGCAAGTCTCCAAGGATGAATTTGTCTCTATCCATAGAGTACATGTATTCAGTCTGCATTTTCATGAGCATGACACTGATGTCATCCGACTTCAATCATTAGATCTGATCCCAATCAAGAATTAGTGGAAATTCTGAACCCTCGAGACAGCAATTTCTACCACCTTCAACCAGGCATCAGTTGTGTGACTGTCTTTGTGGAAGATAGGTGCTGCATTCCTCTTATACTATTCCAGACATTGGTAGACTTCATGTTCTCTGTCTCAGTTTCTCTGTGGAACTTTTTCTCTTTTTCACTCACTATTATTCTTATTTAAATGTATTTCTATAGCACCAACGTACTCTGCTGAGCTTTACAATTGGGAGAAAATGCAGTTATAAAACAAGACAAGTCTTGTGTCTTGTTCTCTATATTGTCTATATGAGGTGTGTTTTCCATATAGTCTGTTTTTTTTTCTTTTTTAAAGTCTTGTCTCTGTTTTTTTGTGTGTGAATATGTGTTTGCATTTTATTTTTGTTTGTGTGTTTTTATTAAAGTCCATGCATGTCTGGTTAGAGGCATCATAATCTGCCATATCCCTGTTGGATGATATTCCTGTCAATTAGCCTTGCCTGTCAAAATCATGAATTCACCTGCGGTTTCAGCAATCACGCCTGTATGAGCCTAGTCATTTTTTGGGGTGGATTTGCTGGTGGTTTTACGAACTTTTTCAAAATCGCCGCTTGTTACATCTGGAGTTTTTGTTCTATTCTATATTATTTCAATGGTCTAAATGCATGGGTTGACATTCAATTTGATTCTATTCAGAAAATGGCAAGACCCATGCAGTGAATCCACACTTTAATAAATCTTTCTTTTTTTCGCCTCTTATTCTTTTCTAATTTGCTCCCTTTCATTCTCTCACTTTGTATTTGTATCTCCTATTTCTCCCTCTATTTATTATTTGGGGTATATTTATCAAAATACGTCAATAACAAAGATTTTCTAAAATTTAAAATGTTCCTTATAATATGGTAGCACTAAGAACAGTGTTCATTAGATGCTTTGCCGGTTTACTCTTGTGGTGTGGACCGGAAGCCTGAAATTGGGCTTCCACTTTCGTAAAACCATTATGGCTGCTCAACTGCAATGTTTGTACCTATTTTTGGGTGCCCATCAATATGACATTCTATTCAGAGGCACTAAGTTAGATGGTAACACAGATACCCTTTCATATTCCCCTTTGCCAAAGTGCGATGAAGGGGAGGACTCCCTGAATGTCTTATAATTTGTTGACTTGATGAACTTCCAGTGACCAATAAGCTGATTGTAAGAAAAACATAGAACATTATGTCTAAAAGATCTTGAAGTGCTTTATCATCATGTTTAAAGTATACTATCAGCACAGTTTAAATGCTTTAATTAGCATTAGTACCACGTTGGGATACTGCCTCCTTTATTATTCTGTTCACATTCTAACTATCAATATTGAAAGTGTTGCCAAAACATACCAAACCCTTATCGTTGACTCCTTCAAGATTTCACTGCTGGCCAAGACATGTTTGATTGTGACTACAGAGCAGACATTGACAAACAGACAAAGTGTTCCCAAAAAGTGGACCCGTGATGACAAAGTTCAGGTGTGAGGAGAGTTTTGGTGATGTCATGTAAACCAGGGTTGCCGATTAACTGTTAGCCCCTCCCGGTAGGGAGCAGTCAGATCGGCATATCAGGGGGGGTGTGACCAGCACAAGGGGGTGGAACAGGCAGATTACCAGTATTTGTGGGCGGATGGGGGACGTGGCCACACAATCTTGCCATTTTGGCCCCACCCCGTTACACAATGCTGAGATTACCAGCATTGTGAAGCAGGGGGCGGGGCCAAGATTACGCAATTCAGCATGAATCGCATCACCGCCCCCCTCTGCTGCAGGGATTTCTCTTGTTAAGGCAAGGGGGGTTGGAGGGGGGCTTGCCTACCTTTTCGGGGGGCCGAGAGGGGCACCCAATTTCCAGGAGGCTTCTGGTCAAATCGGGAGTGTAGGCAAGTATAATGTAAGCCAGTTCATTGAGTCCAGTGGGTAGGTTGGATCCAAACGTATCCCTAACCTTCTGAGCATGAAGGACATTACCTTGCCAGTGCTTCCTTTTAAATCAACCTCAATGAGGCCTTATTCGAACCAGTTCTGGAATGTAATGACTCTCCAGCAAAAAGTAGAAACATCAATATAGGTGGAAGATTGTCCTGAACAAGAAACCCCCAAAACCTACAATGTGACAGAGTGCGCAAGGCTCCACAGAGACTGAACTTGTAATTATATTTAGAATTTATGTTATTTGTTATGTTGAGCGCTTATCTCTGATGGGGACGTGTGATATATGTGGTGCTGTTTGTTATAGGCTGTCCAGCAGAACGATATGCTGAAACTTGTTACTTGCTAGTGTGATAGGAGCACTGGTGAAGTGCTAAATGGAGTGTACATTTGTCCAAGGTTTGTGACCTAAGGGCCTGATTCAGAGCCGCTCGTAAGCGGCCGCTCGTTCGCTCCGAGCGTTGTTCGCACATCTGCGCATGCGTATGGGTCGTAATGCGCATGTGCCAACCAGTCATTGCGGTCGGAAATCGAGCGCTTGCATTTGCATTGCGTTTGTGGGTGGTAACAGTCGAAGGTGCTTGAAAACGGGGAGTGGTGATCCGAACGCAGGCGTGCCAAACGGTCAAAACGGGCGTTTTAAGGGTGTGCATAATTAACAAAGCAGCGTCATAGACCACCTCGGACACTTGGCTAAGGGAAGTGGTCTCTCACGGGTATGCCCTTTCCTTTCGGAGAAGACCTCCCCATCAATTTTTTTTCATGGACCTTCATTTAAATCCAGAGAAGGCTCGGGAAATTTACAAGATTGTATGATCCATGCTCCAGGAGGGAGTTATAGTAACGGTCCCGCTACCCCTGAGGGTTATTACTCCAATCTCTTCCTGGTGCAAAAACCGAATGGATCGTACAGGCCTATCTTCAACCTGAAGTCTCTAAACAAATATCTGAGAGTGCCTCGGTTCAGGATGGAAACCCTGCGTTCCATTATCTTGGCTATAGAACCTGGGGACTTTATGGTGTCTCTGGACATTCAGGATGCCTACCTTCATGTCCCAATAGTGGTCTCTCATCAGCGCTTTCTCCGATTTGCGGTGGCAGGTCAGCATTATCAGTTTCAGGCTTTACTGTTTGGCCTTTCTACAGCCCCGAGGGTGTTTACCAAGGTCATGGCTGTTATGGCGGTACATCTGCGCCTGCAGGGGGTCCGCTTCCTACCTTACCTGGACGATCTGCTACTTCTGGCAGGGTCTCCAGAGGTACTTCACCAGCACCTGCAACTAACTATAGCGGTGTTGCAGACTCACGGATGGCTGATAAATTGGAAGAAGTCATCTCTAATGCCGGCTCAGAGGATGCTTCATCTCGGAGCTCTGCTGGACACCCAGCAACAGCGGATCTTTCTGACGGAGGAAAAGATCTCAGTGTTACAGGCAAGGATTCGCACTTGTCTGCGAGATCGCAGAATCTCCTACCATTCTGCAATGAGGATACTGGGGTCCATGGTGTCGACGTTCGACATGGTGGAATATGCCCAGTTTCACTCAAGACCTCTACAGAGACTGATCCTATCCAACTGGGATGGGATACCTCTTCGGCTGAAGGTTCACACGCTGGTGCTGTCTCTGGAGGTATGTCTATCATTGACCTGGTGGCTTCAGAAGTCTCATCTCCTCATGGGATGCCCCTTTTGGATATCGGATTGGATTCTCCTGATGATGGATGTCTGTCTCAGGGAGTGGGGCACTTTGTCGGGTCCACATGTGTTTCAGGGCCGGTGGACTTCGGTGGAGTCTGCTCTTCCGATCAACATGTTAGAACTTCGGGCAGTTTTTTCGTGCCTTACAACAAGCGAGACTGTTTCTACAGGGTCATCCCGTACAGATTCAGTCAGACAATGCCACGACAGTGGCTTACATAAATCATCAAGGAATAACTGTCAGGCAGCTCTAAGAGAGGTGTCTCTCATTCTGACTTGGGCGGAAGGCAATCTACCGGCCATCTCGGCAGTGTTCATTCCAGGAGTGCACAACTGGGAAGCGGACTTCCTCAGCTGTCATGACGTGCATCCAGGGGAATGGTCTCCAGGAAGTATTTCAGCTCCTAGTGGACAGGTGGGGCCTTCTGGTGGGGCCTCATGGCATCCAGAAACAACCGCAAGCTGTGGGTGTATGGCTCCCGAACAAGAGACGCAGAAGCTCTCCTGGTAGATGCTCTGTCAGTACGATGGACCTTCCAGTTCACGTACCTGTTTCCTCCGTTCTCCCTGCTTCCTCGCGTGTTACAAAAGTTCAAGCCGGACGGTGGCATGATTCTACTGGTGGCTCCACCGTGGCCCAGACGTCACTAGTACTCAGATCTTCGGAGTCTTTCCATAGACACTCCGTGGCTACTCCCTCAGCGTCCGGACCTGTTGTCTCAGGGTCCGTGTCTTTACCCGGATCTGGGTCAGCTGTCTTTGACGGCGTTGCTCTTGAGACATCCCTCTTGAGGTTGAAGGGTTTTTCAAGCTCGGTGGTTAATACCAGGCTCAGGGCTAGGAAGCCGGCTTCGGCCAGGATTTACCACAGTGTCTGGCACGCCTATTTTGTGTGGTGCCGACCTAAGAAATATGATCCTTTGGTGTTTCGTGATTCTAGAGTCCTCGCCTTTCTTCAGGCAGGCTTGGATAACGGTCTGCGTCTTGCTTCTTTGAAGGTGCAGGTGTCCACCTTATCGGTGTGGTTTCAGCGTCAGATTGCTCTTCTGGCTGATGTCTGCACCTTTATGCAGGGGGTTCTTCACATTCAGCCTCCCTTTGTCCCTCCGGTGGCACCTTGGGATTTGGCGATGGTGCTGAAAGCTCTTCAGGGTTCCCCTTTTGAACCACGGTGCTCAGTGGACCTCAAATGGCTTACGGCTAAGGTAGTTTTTCTTTTGGCTATTGCATCTGCCAGAAGAGTATCGGAATTTGAGGGCTCTTTCTTGTCATCCCCCTTATTTGATTTTTCATCAGGATAGGGTGATTCTTCGGACTCGCCCTGGTTTTCTTCCTAAGGTGGTATCCAGTTTCCACATTAATGAGGAGATCTTTGTTCCGGCCTTTCACTCATCTGGTTTGTCGGTGGGTGAGGCAACGTTGGATGTGGTTCGAGCTCTTCCCATTTATGTGGAGCGCACCCGTTCTTTCCGAAAATTGGATTGTTTGTTTGTGTTGTGCGGTTTTCACAAAAAGGGTTGGCCGGCCAATAAGCAATCTTTGGCCCATTGGATTTGTTTGGCGATCTTCAAGGCCTATGTTTATGAGGGCATTCCTGTTCCGCCCTCTGTCACTGCTCATTCTACGAGGTCCGTTGGTCTCTCGTGGGCAGCTTGGCACCTCGGCTGTTCAGCTGTGTAAGGCGGCCACGTGGTCTATGGTTCAGACCTTTGTGAGGTATTATGCTTTTGATACTTTTGCCTCTCAGGATGCTTCCTTCGAGTGGTGGATTCTCCTTTCTGCACAGGAGCGTCCCCGCCCTTGAAGGGTACTGCTTTGGGACATCCCCAAGGTAAATGCCCTGTGGACCCTAAGGACCCTGAAGTAGAAAACAAGAGATATGGTAAGAACTTACCTTTGTTATCTCTGTTTCTACGAGATCCTTAGGGTCCACAGGGCGCCTGCCCTTACACCCTGTGCTTCAGAAGGGTCTTGATCTGGTCGCCAGTTTTCTGTCTCTTTTCTGTGAGTATGGAATTCTTGTGTGTGCCGGACTTTCTCCTTTCTATTTTCTCCTCCTCCAGCCTCTGGCTTGGTAACGTAACTGAGGATGCCTTGGCCCCCCCGGGGTATAGGAGGGGAGCCTGCTCGATCCTGGGAGGCTCAAGAAGTTAACTGCGTGGTGCCCATCCTGCCTATACCCCAAAGTAAATGCCCTGTGGACCCTAAGTACCTCATAGAAACAGAGATAACAAAGGTAAGTTCTTAACATATCTCTTGATTTCTTTTCACTATTTCTACTCTTTATCGCTTATTTCTAACCATCTATTTCTTTTCTCTCTCTTTTTTTTTTCTCTTTCATCTCTTTTTTTTTTGTATCACTTATCTTCTCGGGGAACTGTGGAGAGAGTACGTTTTGCCAATTTGTGCCCTGGCTTTTCCTATCACTACCTGAAAGATGAACCAATGTGTTTCATTAAAATATGTGGCTGGCATGTACATACCTGTAAAATAAAGTAATATGACAGTGGTGAACGCCTTTGTATTCATTATATGTGTATACTTTTTATATACAATAAACCCACTTTAATTGCTCACATATATTTCATTCTGCATTATTACAATTCAAAGTGTTTATTTTAAAATTCAAAATTTATCTTTGTTCCTTTGGACTCTGCGTGCGTTCTACATAAAACTCACTCTCAGCAGCAACATACTTTAGGTGGTGGTTCCACTTTATTATAATGTTAATTCACTAGGCCATAGGTTCCCAAACTCAGTCCTCAAGATACCCTAATGGTCCAGGTTTAAGGATATCCATGGTTGAGCAAAGATGGTTAAATAAAATTGACTGAGGTACTAATTAAGTCACCTGTGCCCAAGCATGGTTATCCTAAAAACCTAGACAGTGGTGCCTTGAGGACCGAGTTCGTGAACCTCTGCTGACTAGGCAATAAAGTTTATTCATTACCATATCGCTGTCAAGATAACAATCATTAATCTTAGCATCCCTGCTAGGCTGTTTAAGCGGGGCGCCGCGCCATGCCCAATTTCAAAAGGGCAGAATGCACCCTTCCCTTTTGGCGACACCCCACTAAAACAACCTCCTGGGTGCTGTCCCCACCCACGGGCCGCAGTGTCCTGCGGGTGGGAAAAATAGTAGTGCAGCGATCATTGCCGGTGAATAGATGCCAGGCACGTGCACAGAGACAGGAGAACTTTGGGGGCAGCGCGACATGTCTGTAAGTTCCGTGCACGCCACCAAGAGTGATGAAAAGGGGGGCGCGTCATAAAGACATGCCCCCTTTCCGGCCAGTGCCCCTTTCTTGTTCCGGCGCCGGGCATGGACCCCGACCTAGAAAAGGGGTACTTCTGTGCGCGCCAGTGTACACTACATCTCACTGTTGAACCAAATTTAATGAGGATCTCAATAGGCTCTGTTGCATGGCATTAGACTTACATGCATGTTTGTAAGATGAAACAAAGTGAAATTCTTTAATTATTATAGTATTTGCACATATAAGTTACAGTGGCTACATTTTCTAAAGTAAAATTCATGAGAAATTTAGATGAAAATTGTCAAAATATTTTCACTGGCACAGTGATATTGTACTTATGTATATTGCCGTGAAGAAAGGTGTTACGTTTTGCTGTAATATTGGTGATTTATCTGATACCAAATGATTGTGAGAAGAAAAGTTGTTATATCTGTAGTCATACTGTATAGCAGTGAGATAAAGGTTGCTGTCTGATCTGTGGTTTGTAGGTGGCACATGCTGGCTTCTACAGGGTTCAAGTTCCACATGCAGCTTAATGCTGCTCACTGCAGTGACATGGGATGAATGCTGTGGAGACGGACACCTAGACACGGCCTGGTCCAACTATACCGACCCCATGAACAAGATCAGTCTTTTGGGCTTCCTAGGACTGGTCACCTGTCAGCCCTGTAGAGGTGAGTTACAAATAAAATATTGGCGAGTGCAGGCCAAATTATTATTATTTTTTTTATGCCTGTTTAAACCTATTTATTTATATTTATTGGCCACTCATAGCCAATGAGCGGTGCAATGACATTACAGAAAGTTTGCTTTTAAGGAAACAGTTGGCCTTCTACAGTACAAAGGGGTCTATGTACTAAGCCTTGGAGAGAACGTGGAGAGGGATAAGTACCAACCAATCAGCTCCTAACTATGAATTTACAGGCTGTGTTTATATCTCTCCAAGGTTTAGTGCATAGACCCCATAATGCCTTGTACACTAAAGTTGTAGTTTAAAAAGTGAGGTCCCTCTCTGTCTGGCGGAGCACCTGTATGCTAATAGCCCCGAGTTAGTACCTCTATACATTAGAACTTTCCGTTTATGAATTAGTGGAGCTACAAAGGAAACTGGTATTGAAGACACCATAGAGTAGTATACAGATGTGTCCTCATATACCATTGCATCAGTAGCGCCAAATAGCCCCTCTCGGTTTGCAAGGGCTTGTGCAAATCAGACGCATTTGCACTCAGACGCATTTGCAACTCATTTGCACTAATAAAACAACTTGATGTGACAAAACTTTTGTACATCTGTGTGCAAATGATTATGAACCTGTATATGAAGTTCTACGGTGCACCGTCCGTGGCTTTTTCTCACGCCAAGTTGTGCTTTATTGGCGACTTTTGTAATTCCTGAGCAGTTAAAGTTGTAGCACAGTGTGTAGTTCAGATTAAGCTGTGTTTGCTGTGTCTGTGATGCGGCATAACACCCACAGAAAAAGTTGCTACACGATACACTGCTCAGCGCGGCTTAGTTGCATTGGGCATCTTGTGCCATATGTTGTATTCAGGCTTGGCGTATGAGGACACATTTGTAAAGCTTCACTTGGAAGTACTAAAGTGAAAAATGTGGTCAAAGCCCCGAAAATGGGAGTTTGACTGCATTTCCCATATGTACTAAGCACCGGAGTGCATCACATTCAGATGGCGTAACCCAATAGAAGCCTATGAGCTTCTTTTTAGGAAGACCCCTGAGAGGGATCCAATTGGATCCCTCCCATCTCTCCCCGCGGCGCAATTGTCCTTCTGCTCTGCGCAAAAGGACTCCAGAGGAACATGTGGGTGTTAAACCTAGAAGTCCCTCTATCCAAGGGTATCGCAAAGGCCAGCTCTTATCAGGAGGACTGTCCTTTGCAATTTAAATCACATTTCTAAGTACATACCGCAGATGCAATGCATAGTACATCTCACCATGAGTGTTATTTTGTAGATGCTTGTCTGGGAAAAGGGAAGCATAGATGATCCATGAATTTTTAAATATACTTTTAGTGTACAATGCATTACATGAACACCCCTGTGACAGCAAACCCATGTGACAAGTTTTTTTTGAAAATATGTAATCTCAGCTAGTGCATGGCTGTGTGCTACATCTAACAGCGCAGATCAAAACATCAGTGATATGCAGTAATACAAATGGGACTATTTATAGATTTATAGTGAAACATTTCTTCACATTTGAACAAATGACAGATTCTTTAGGAAAGCAGAGTTAATAGTGCTTGAGTAGGTATGATATCATTGAGCTGTGCTTAATCATGTTACTCTTTCCGCCACAGACAGCTGTGATGGGGTACAATGTCCTGCTGGTAAGACATGTCTTCTGAAAGATGGACGCCCCCAGTGTGAATGTGCCCCTGACTGTTCAGGTCTTAACAGCGATATTCCTGTGTGTGGTTCAGATGGGAACACATACCAGGATGAATGTGAGCTAATCACCAACAAATGTCGTGGGCAGCCTGACCTGGAGGTCATGTACTATGGAAAATGCAAGAGTATGTATTCGTTTTCTTCTGTATTTTCTTAGGTTCTGTTCTTATAATATACAAGTGACATTAATATATGAACTAATGTATTCTCTGTTGTTAAATATAGGGGTATTAGAGATCACATTGGAGTTCTGTGACCTTAAGGCTGTATGGTGAGTGACTGATATAGGTCACAATACTCTTATGGTGCATACACAAGGGGCGATCATCAACGATACCAATATCGTTGAACGATCTCCCGGGTGTGCTGGATGATCATTATCAATCATCCAGCACACCATTAACCCACCAACGACGGCCAACGAGGTCCCTATAGTAACCTGGTCGATATCGACCAGGTTGGCCTACATGCACGGTCGATGGACGATATCGTTATCTTCCATGCGTGCATTTTAATCGTACCATGTGTACGCACCATTAGGCGACTTCTAATATCTGCAAATAATTCAAAAGAGTTTGTAATTTCCTTTAATACACAAAAGAAAACTGAATAGATGACATCAGATTTTACTAGTTGTACCAGTATTATTTACAGGTGTTTAGACTTATATTAGTGTCATTTCTGTATTAATTATGTATAAATGCCTATATAAATTGTATAGGTGGTGAATAGTGATGACATCACTCATTACAGATGTATGTCATGGTTCTGCTTAAAGGAGATAGTCACATTAAGTTGATTAAATAAATCATCAAATTATGATGATTTTAAAATAATTGCTATTCATGTAGAGTCTCCTGGAAATTAAGTACTGTTTTAAAAGAAACAAATGATCTGTTATAATGTAGCACCAATGTCTTAAATGTGAAGTTAGTTTTCCTGATAAGTGCACATTTTTTTTCTTTATGCTATAATATGCTCTAAATTTCTAATATAGTAAATATATATTATATTTTATACATGCTACAGGACAGTTTATAGAAAAATATAATATAATAGAATAGGAAGCAAATGAACAATCAGTTCTTGAAGTTGATGTGTTGAAAGCAGGAAAAATAGGCAAGCATAAGGATCTGAGTAACTTTGACAAGGGCCAATTTGTGTTGACTAGACGACTGGGTCAGATCATCTCTTAAATAGCAGGTCTTTTAGGGTGCTCCCGATATGCAGTGGTAAGTACTAAAAGTGGTTCAAGAAGGACAATTGGTAAACTGGCTACAGGGTCATGGGTGCTCAAGGCTCATTGATGTGTGTGGGAAGCTAAGGCTAGCCCGTCTGGTCCTCAGCCCAGTCAGGGTGCTCATGCTTAATCCATGTCCATCACTAAACCCCCTACAATCAGTGAGTAAGTATCAGTACTAGACCATAAAGCAATGGAAGAAGGTGGCCTGGTCTGATGAATCTCGTTTTCTTTTACATCATGTGGACGAATGGGTGCAACGTTCACCTGGGGAGGAGATGGCCCCCGGATGCACTATGGGAAGAGCAAGCTGGAGGAGGCAGTGTGTTGCTCTGGGCAATGTTCTGCTGGGAAACCTTGGGTTCTGGCATTTACTTGGATGTTACTTTGGCAAGTACCACATACCTAAACATTGTTAGAGGCCAAGTGCATTCTGTCACCGCACTAGGGGTTTGTTGATTCGGATCTAGCTGTATGTGCTAGAGTGTGAATGAAGCTGAATAGCTTAATTATGCTATTCCTCAAGCAGGCCACTAGGAATAGTAGAGGGCTGATGCTGCAGAGTGATTAGCAAAACTGGTATAGAGAACAGGTGCAGGCTAACAGGTAAGCCCATGGTTGTAGCAGTAATTAGGATACCTTGGAGCAGACTACAGTTATACTAGAACTGGGTTCCGTGAGCACAACTGAAGCAGGCTGCAGGAAACACTGGAACTTAGTACTGGAGCACTAATGGAGCAGGCAGCAAAGCAATACTGGAGCAGGTTTACTGGATAATACTGGAGAGAAATGCTGAGAAGCAATTACTAGAGCAGGGGTGCTAGAACACACTGAGACAGAATGCTTGTTAAGTAATTACTAGAGTAAGTGTGCTGGAATTCAATGAGGCAGAATGTTTGTGAATCAAATACTGGAGCAGGTATTCTGGATAGCACTGTAGAAGAATGCCATGAAGCAATTCTGGAGTCAGTTTTCTGGATAGCACTGGAGCAGAATGCCATGAAGCAATACTGGAGAAGGTACCAAAACAAGAGCCTGGGTACTGATCCTGAGAGAGATACGTTGTACTGGCAATGTTATTAGTTTAAATATGGCACCCTAAGTGTTGATAGGCTGGGTAAGACATGTGCTCAGAGTACTGGTAGCTGGTTAGACATAATGGATCATGTTACACAGTCCAATATGGCAACACTCTTGATGCAGAACTGCAGGAACTGCTGGGAGTGGAAAGCCAGCCACAGTTACAGATAAGTGACGACAGGACTCAGGAATGCTACTGGCAGCCAGTGGAGACACAGATGGCAGTAAGGTGACATGTGTAACACACCCCTTCATGACAACAGTATTTCCAATGGTCTCTTTCAGCAGGAAATTGCACTCTGCCACAGTTGTTCACAGTAATGGTTTGAGGAACATGGCAAAGAGTTTAAGGTATTGACTTGGCCTCCAAACTCCCCAGATCAATCTGATTGAGCATCTGTGGGATGTGCTGGAAAAAAATCCAAGCAATGGAGGCCCCACTTCACACCTCACAGGACTTAAGACCTTACAGGACTTAAAGAATCTGCTGCTAGCTGCTTGGTGCCAGATACCACAGAACAGCTTCAGAAGTCTTGTGGAGTCCATGTCTCAGTGGGTTATAGCTGTTTTGTCAAAAGGCATGTGGGGAAACTACACAATATTACGTAGGTGGTTTTAATGTTAAGGCTGATTTTAGGGTTATCATTTGTGGCAAGAGCGCACAGGAGCATGGTCACATGTCACAGGGGCATGTCCAGCAATCTTTGACTGTCGTGCACACCAAGGTCCAAATGTTGAAGAAACACCAATGTGTTTATTGATGCTTATAGCATTTTATCCAAAGCAGAAGCAACATTTCTTGTGTTTTTTGAACATGTGGAGTGCCATACCCAACTATTCTGCCATATATATATATATATATATATATATATATATATATATATATATATGTATATATACAGTACCAGTCAAAAGTTTGGACACACCTTCTCATTCAATGGTTTTCGTTTATTTTAATTATTTTCAACATAGCAGATTAACACTGAAGACACCAAAACTATGAAAGAACACATATGGAATTATGTTGTAACAAAAAAGTGTTAAACAAATCACAATATGTTTTATATTTTAGATTCCTCAAAGTAGCCCCCTTTTGCTTGGATGACAGCTTTGCACACTCTTGGCATTCTCTCAATCAGCTTCATGAGGTAGTCTCCTGGAATGGTTTTCCAACAATCTTGAAGGAGTTCCCAGAGATGCTGAGCACTTGTTGGCTGCTTTTCCTTCACTCTGCGGTCCAACTCATCCCAAACCAGCATCTGACACAGCACTCCATCACTTTCCTTCTTGGTCAAGTAGCCCTTACATAGCCTGGAGGTGTGTTTGGTATCATTGTCTTGTTGAAAAACAAATGATGGTCCCAGTAAGCGCAAACCAGATCGGATGGCATGGCGCTGCAGAATGCTGTGGTAGCCATGCTGGTTAAGTGTGCCTTGAATTTTGAATAAATCACCAACAGTGTCACCAGCAAAGCACCCCCACACCATCACACCTCCTCCTCCATGCTTCACAGTGGGAACCACACATGCAGAAACCATCCGCTAACCTTCTTTGCGTCTCACAAAGACACGGTGGTTGGAACCAAAAATCTCAAATTTGGACTCATCAGACCAAAGTACAGATTTCCACTGGTCTAATGTCCATTCCTTGTGTTTCTTGGCCCAAACAATTCTCTTCTTCTTCTTGTTCATCCTCAGTAGTGGCTTCTTTGCAGCAATACGACCATGAAGGCCTGATTCACTCAGTCTCCTCTGAATAGTTGATGTCTAGATTTGTCTGCTACTTAAACTCTGTGAAGACTTTATGTGGTCGCTAATCTGAGGTGCTGTTAAGTAGCGGTTTCTGAGGCTGGTAACTCTAATGAACTTATCCTCTGCCGTAGAGGTAACTCTTGGTCTTCCTTTCCTGGGGCAGTCCTCATGAAAGCCAGTTTCATCATAGTGTTTGATGGTTTTTGCAACTGCACTTGAGGATACATTCAAAGTTCTTGACATATTCCGTGTCAACTGACCTTCATGTCTTAAAGTAATGATGGACTGTCGTTTCTCTTTACCGAGTTAAGTGGTTGGTGCCATAATATGGATTACAACAGTAGTCAATAAGTGGTGTCCACTGTTTACTAACCCTACCTCTGCACAACACAACTGATGGTCTCAAATACATTAAGAAGGCAAGTAATTCCACAGATTGACTCTTGACAAGGCACACCTGTTAATTCAAAACCATTCCAGGAGACTACCTCATGAATCTGATGGAGAGAATGCCAAGAGTGTGCAAAGCTGTCATCCAAGCAAAAGGGGACTACTTTGAGGAATCTAAAATCTAAAAAATATTTTGATTTGTTTAACACTTTTTTGTTTAATTCCATATGTGCTGTTGTTTTCAGTTTTAATGTACTATGTTGAAAATAATTTAAATAAACAAAAACCATTGAATGAGAAGGTGTGTCCAAACTTTTGACGAGAGAGAGAGAGAGAGAGGTGAGGCTGTGATGATTTACAGTAATTCGGGTTTTCTTGGCCCTACACCTGATTCTGTGATTGCGCAATTAACGGCATTTTGAAGTGTAGGGTGTGACCATGATGAGATGCATGTATCATTAAGTACACAATACACTATGCTACAGGGAGGCATCCATAACACACTATGAATGCTTTGTTAAAAAGAAAGAACAAAATACAAGAGGCCAAATGTAATAGGGTGAAAGTTTAGAAAATGTGAGAGTTTTATCTTCAAAATGGGAAAACATCTGGATGAGAGTTTAAATCGTGAGCGTTTTTGAGTCTAAAAACATGTGAGTTTCCATATTCTCAGACTCTTTGACATTGACCGAGTTTAAAAAGTGTGAGAGCTTACTGCTAAACTTTCACATTTTCTAATCTCTCACCCTATTACATTTGGCCCCAGGTCTTTTTTTCTTATAATAGATGCTGTATTTCTGTGACTGTAGGCACTATAGTAACCTCACTATACAACCCACATAAAAAGGCACTACTCAAACAAATTAAATAATTACAGATTTAGTTTACCAATTAATGGACCATACAAAAAAACTAATTAAAAAAATCCCTGTACAGTTTATATATGCTGTAGAACATGTTTGCAATAGAAGATATCAGTAGATAAATCCAGTTATTTGTTAAATAAAATGTAATTATATTATTATGAATTGCTGTTGCAGCACTTCATATTTGGAGGTTCTAATCTTGTTACTTGGGTGGTCCACCTCTTTTAAAAACATTACAATATGCTTTATTCCCAACAGACAGCAACAGCTGACTCTCCAACATGACCGCTTCCTCTGAGTACAACATGTTCTGCTCCCACACACCCCAATTGATTTACCTTCGCACTTACATACACTGAATTGTTTAATGGATGAGAAGGGCACATTGTGCCAGGTGAAAAGTCTGCCACAGAAATCTTATATTCAAATGATAGCCTTAAATGAAAGAACAATATAGAAGTTTTCATTAGCAAACAATCAAAGGAGAAACTTGTTGCCATCATTGTAGCTGTTATTGATACAATTATTTCATTTGGCAGCTAAAAATGTAACAGCTGACACACATGACTGGTCGCTGGTGCTCTTAGTATAGTTCTCACACACAGCACACAGCTTCTACCTCCCCTCACGCATCCAGGAAAGTACAGTGATGGCTTATATTAGATATCAGTAAATTTACCAAGACGTGTTGAACAAGAATCCAATGTGAACTATTACAGTTCTAGACTTTGGATACGTTCAGTATCCCATCACATGGGATGACGGCGCTTGGAATACCGGCCCGGAAATCCTGACGCCTGTCAGAATCCCAATGTTGGCATCCCGACCGCCAGCATCCTGAAGGTAAGTAGTGGGGTTGGGGAGTGGGTTAGGCACTAGGGGGAGGGTTAGGGTTAGGCACTGAGGGGGGAGGGTTAGATTTAGGGTGTGGGCAGGGGGAGGTTAGGTTTAAGCACCAGGGGGGGGAGGTTAGGTTCAGGCACCGGGTAGGGGAGGTTAGGGTAGGGAGAGGGGGAGGGTTAGGATTATGACTGACAGATGTCAGTATCATAACCCTGTCTGGATGCCGGCATCAGGATTTTGCCCGCCGGGATTCCGAGCGCCCGCATCCCGTACCCATTCCCTAGACTTGATGAGGAGCTGATTGCAATACGTATAAGTGCCTGCATGCAGAATTTTATTTATCTTGTAGTACATCCACCCTATTTATACTCTTGTGGGCTGATTCAATTCAGCGCACTGTTAGGTTGCATAAACGATTTATTCTTACACCCTCCTGAGGGTGTGAGGAGAAATCCGACTAAAGTGCTGTCCAGAGGCTGTTTTCCAGCTTAGTGCGACGCTAATAGCCTGTGGCCTCCACTTGCAGTAAGTCAGAGAATGCTGGTTCTCACGACTAAACACCCAGGTTAAGTTGTGAGAACCGGCATTCTCCAACTTAACTTATAAAACCGCGCATCCACTACGTGATATTAATGGACGACTGAACGATATCGATATCGTTATTGTTCAGTCGTCCATTAATCTTGCACAATAATGTCGGAAACGACCAGCGATGCGCGCTCCCGCTGGTCGTTTCCGACATCAATCATCGGCTGAACATGCCGATCAATCTGCCAATAATGACAGATTGACGATGTTCAGGGATGACGGCAGGTGCCTACACTGAACAACTAATCGTTCAGTGTAGGCACTGCAGGGGATGGGGAACGACGGTACGATTAATATGTCTTCCCTGGGTCGCGTAGTGGATGCGCAGCTTAAGTGTTGGACTAAACAACACATTGAATTGAATAGCTCCTGGTCCAACTTCCAGGTGATATTTAACTCCCGCTGAATTGAATTGCACCCTTGGTATGTTACCCATCACGATTGTCAGCACTCTCTTGCAGCAACCTATACTTGGTGCCAAAGATGTGTTTGAAAACATGCATAGTCACGCTTCCGTTCAACTCTGCAGAGCACGCAGTTTCGTTGACATGCCCTCATTAAACTTTGTCCACTTAATGCACCGCTACACCCCAGTTACGCATTCGGTATGATTTACCGCCGGCCGCATGGTTCAAATCCCGGCATTGGCAGCCCGACAGAGAAGGAAATGTCCGCGCTCATCCGGGATGCCGGTTTCCCGGCATCGGTACAATGACAGGCGTCTAGATTTAGACGCCTGTCATTTAACCCTCGCCGGGATTAAGCAGTTGGGAAGCCGGCGGTCGGCATTGCGTCCGCCGGCTTTCTGAACGTATACCCCCAGTTACACCTACTCAGTTGCTAGTGAAGATGCAATTAAAATGTGTATAACTCTGGATCACTCGTATTGTGTATGTTTGGTTCCGGAGCATGTGCAGTGTGAAAAAAGATCTGCAATGCAAATGCTGCATCAGGCCCCTAGAACATTACACCACATAATATCCATATCTGACAAGCGTGTTGTACAATGCCTTCTCAAGAGAGACATCTTTTTTTTTTCTATTGCTACTTATTGAATGCTTGGAAACTGCATTCTTATAGTGCTTAGGCTGGTCATTGGGCGACTCACTACATCAGCTGCATCCACTGGCTATTTAACCAGCACCCATGGCTCTTTACATCAACAGCAGATACCGTGCTGAGGTAGATCATCAGGTGGCTCTTAAGCATCAGCTGCATCTGCCTACTGAACAACCAGCACAGGCGGGTCTCCACATCAGCTGCAGATTCCCTGCTGAGGCAGGCCATTAGACGCCTCTCATTATCAGCCGCATCTGGTGGCTGATAATGAGAGCCACTGGGCAGCCGACAGCCATTAACAAAAGCTGCAGCCGCGGGGTCCTGGAGGCTCAACACATACTGCAGCAGCCTTGCTAGAGCAAGACACCCACCAGCAACTGCAGTGCTCTCTGTACCATGAGAAGAAGAATCACCTGTCAGTTCTACTGCTGAGGGGGACAAATGTTCACCAATGCAGCATGCTGTGCCACACTTTTTGGGGGAGAATTAGGGGGTGTGGGTACGCCTCCCGGAAATGGCCACGGCCCCTGCACTTGGGCCCGTCTCAGTTCTCAATGGCTCTGCTTGTAGGTAAAATGGATACCAAAAATTACCTTAGGGTTCCAATCTCTGCATGAGAGCACTTATTTGACCCTGTTTGTTTTTTGCAGATGTACTTTCTTATACATATTCATCATACAGTCAGTGCTTTTATTGGGCCTGCGGTGATGCGTTGGCATTATTTCCTCTGACAGGACAGTGAACCATTATAATGTGCATAGTTTTTGCATTTTTAATTACCAAGCTAATTTTGCCCTTTAAACATGCAGACATGGCTGTTTCCGCATGTTTAAGGACATCACCTGTTTGTTATAAGCTAGAAAGCAGATCCCCGGCCCTCTCAGGAGCCATCCACGTCATTTTCTATGGGGACAGTATGAAACAAGTTCCAAAAACTTTGCTTTTTGAAACTTGCTTGCTGCAGCTAATGCCATCTTTACTGTTTCCTAATGGGAATCCTGGCTGGAGAGGGATCTTGTAATTCCTCTCCAGGGAGCTGGAGTGAACGCGATACACATCTCAATTTGTTCACGATGAGTGAGAGTGGCCATATGTCCATGCATGTGCAATTAGGCACCCAGGTGGAAGTAAAGTGATTGCATGAACGATCACTTTATTTCTTTCTCATCGCTGGGATGGGCTATCGTGTCTGCAATTGCAAATTCATGCATACTCTTGAAAAAATATTCCTTATTGTATCAATATGCTGCTATAGGGAACTTGTAATTATCATGGAAAAAAACTATTTGTGCCGCAGCTCACCGACATCACTGCGAAAGCACTGATAAGGACATTCCTAGCAGCTGTACAGGCGGTAGGGTGCATTCCCGGAGCGTCTAAAGGAAGCTCTGGTTGGCACTGCAGCAGAGATCCTGTACTAGCAGCAGGGTGCCCTTCAGGCACCCTCTGCACACCCCTAGTTACAGCCCTGTGTAGTAGTGTGGTACCCGGGTGTTAGAGTGGGCACAGATCTGTTAGGTTTAAATGGTACCTTTCAGCTGAGATGGCAGCTCCAGTGAATCTTTCTTCTCTGGCAACTGCACAAGCTTATCCACTTCACACTGTAGCAGAGAGGCTAGCCCCATACACACAGTAAAATTACATAACATTTCAACCTTGATAAATAGAATAATCTAGTAGATTTATTAAGTGTTATTAATGGAGTGTAAGAGGACTTGAGTTAACAAGGTCACGACGGAAAAAAATAATGATCAGCATAAAAATAACAGTCAACACGGCACAGATGAAATATGAGAAATATAACACAGTAGTCAGCAATACGGTAGTAAGTAGACAATAGGCAATAACTCTTTTCAGTAGTTGAACAGGCTTCTTTAACTTAATCTCTGCAGCACCACTTTGGCTATAACTAGGGAAAATGCAGTTTCTCAGCTTCTTTAATATACTAATTTCTCAACACACAATAACTTTCACAAATTACACATATAATGAAATAGCAAAATGGATTATTACTCGGCAGACTAGCAAACCCCAGACTGATCAGTCATTTATTTTTAAGTGAACACAAAGTTCTTTCTTTGGAGTGCTCTCTTGCTGGGTGGTCACTGTCCTATAACATACATGTACTTGTAATCCACAATATGCAAAAGTAATACGATTAGCCTCTAATGCTGGTCGTAATTGAATCCAGAGAACAATAGTTTTACTTTCCAGTTATAATGCACAATAAACACAGTTCCACTTTTAAGCTGGGTACACACTAGCCGCTGTGTGTACCCAGCGACAATATATCGGATGGGCCGTACACACTACATGATCTGGTGTATGACCGGCCGATTTTTTGTTCCCCCGCCGCACCCAGAATCATGGTGTCGTTCCTCGAATCTTCAGATTGTCTTGCTCTGTAGGCGATCTGAAGATGCAAAGAACGACACGCGGTAGCACGCAAAAGTGCGTACACTGGAAATTGGCAAATAGTCCAATATATCAGAATAGACTGTCTAATGTGTACACAGCTTTAGTAGCACAATTATCTTCAGCATTTGATTTTGATAGAATCAATAGCTTAGTCCCAAAGTGCACTTTAATAAGCTTATAATTCTCTCACAAAATGGCTTCCTCTCTTTATACTTACTGACTGAGTCACTAGTTCAATAGTAATATTACAGAACATATATCACACTGTCAGTATAGTCAGATCTCCTTCAGTTTCTTGTAAATATTAGGGTTACTCATTACTGTCAATATTCATTCAATATGCTTCACTGGGGACATCTCCCTTTATTAGATTTATCTCGCACATCCACCACATATCTATGCTGTAGCCTCCAGCACACACTATCACACTGTCCCCGGATCTCAGACTCACTCTGCTAGTGTTTCTGCTGCAGTCCCCAGTACGTCGTCAGTGGGAATTCCATGGCTCTTTGCAACTGGCACCACTTAAGCATCGTTGCTTGCCCAGCCCTGGCTCAGCAATCTGTGGCACTTTACCCCACTATCCTGCTCTGCTCCTCTGCATCTCTCAGTCCCCATTGCGCATGTGTAACCACTGAATTGTTTCCTTTTTGCCTGCTTGTCTCTTTTAGGGCTCTATTTATTAACATTATTTTTACTAAAATAAAGTGAAAAAGGATGTTTTCACACCCTTTTCACATTATTTTAGTATCACCTAAAGTTACTAAAGGGCAATTGGAGTAGAATTCGTAAAATTCTACTCCAACCTCTAATTATCACTTATTTTTAGTAAGCAGATTGCATTTCCCATAATTGTAATGGGAAATGTGATCTGGCCAAAGTTACTAAAAATAAATTGTGAAAAAATACCGGAGAAAGCCCTCTGATAATAACGCCACCTGGAGGTGGCGTTATCCAGGGTCTTCCCCGGTTACTGGACTACTGCTCTGCTCTAAAAGGCAGAGCAGAGCCCGGAGCTGGCCCCAGTGATCAGCTGTGTGGTCTAAAAAGACCACATGCTGATACACTGTAAATAAAAGAAAAAAAAAATAGTAAAACAAAAGCTGACTGGGTCCCAGTGCAAGATGGGATGTGAGCTGACCGGAGCCACGGAGGACATCACCGGAGCACTGATCCGGTAAGTGTAATAAAGGGAGGGGGGGGCCGCAGAAGGGTTGCAGGGGTGGGGCTTAGTGGCGGGGCGGGGCTTAGCGGCGGTTGGTCGGCACATGCTCGGGCACTTGTCACTGTATTTTTTGCAAAAAAACCATGATAAGTATGCAGAGGGGTTTGCAGGGACAGAACTTTACTGCAAGCTCTGTCCCTGCAAGGGATTTTTAGTAAATCCCTGTGATATTGGCAATACGAATTCAGTCGGTAAAATCACACTAGCATCGTCATTCAAAATGCGGATTGTAGTAAATAGAGCCCTTAGGCACTCTGCGGCCCCACCTAGTGGCAGCCCTCTAGATTACATTGGCTCCTATAGAGCCAGGAGTATAGCAGTAGTAATATTAGTATTAGTAGCCTGTGTGGCGATTGTATGTTTTTCCCATGTTTCCTCTGGGTTCTCCAGTTTCCTCCCACTCTCCAAATACATACTGATAGGTAAATTCACTTCTCAAATAATTGAACCTAGTGCATAGATGTGTCCTCATACACTATTGCTACACACCAAACAGCCCCTCTCATCGCACCAGCTTCCGTGCGACTCTGCTTGCGGCAAGCATCTTTTTTGCCCCAAAATATGTCTTTATTAACACACCATGAGACTGCACTGGGTTATTTTATATGCAACGCTCGTATATCTCACGCGCATGGCATATTGAGGCTAGGGGGTATATTTATTCAAGTGCAGGTTTTTAGGAGTAGAGTTGTTGCCAACTCTATTTAACATTTATCTTGCTCCTTCTAGAAGATAATAGCTACAATCTGATTGGTTGCTACGGGCAACATCTCCACTTCTGAAAACCTGCACTTTAGTAAATATACCCTTAGGTGTATGAGGACACAGATGTGAATGATTGAATATTCTTTGTAATGTACTGCAGAATATTTGGGCATATAACTGTTAATAAATACATATAAATATCATCTATATTCTTGTTTTTATTTTGGATTATTTTGTATAACTTTAGATGGAGTATTTAATTTTATATTCTAAATTTCCTTTTGGTGCATCTGAGTAGATCTTGTTATACTATAATTTTTATTTTTAAGTAGAACAGGGAACATGCTTGTTACTGATACGTACAGTAATATGCTGAGTGCTGATGATTATATAATGGTTATATGATGGACAGTGCTGCTTATGATATTCTTAGCCCTGATGATTATATATTGGTCATGTTCTGGACACTTCTGGTATGATATGCTGAGCACTATTGATTATGTATTGGTTATATTCGGGACCCTGCTGGTTATGATAGGCCAAGCACTAATTTTATATTGGTTAAATGCTGGACACTGCTGGATATAATATGCTGAGCACTGATTATTATATATTGGTTATATGATGGAAACTATTGATAATGATATTCTGAGCACTGCTGATTATATATTGGTTATATAATCGACAGTGCTGGTTATGATGTGCTGTGCACTGATAATTATATACAACTATCAAATAGAAACAGTATCCTCTCTGCACAAACAGCTGCCTAAAATGAATCTAACTGTAAGTGTCCCCAACACTTAAATGGACAATACAGTTCAAAGAGGTAGGGAAGACTCCCAATTAAGTGCTACATATGTCACATACATAAAAGGGCAGACTAGATTGGCCAAGTGGTTCTTATCTGCTGTCAAATTCTATGTTTCTATAAAAAATAACAATATCCATCCTTTATTAAGAAGCCAAAAGGTTCCTTTTTCAATATTCTCGCTCAGTTCTTTAATTTTCTACAATGTAGGGGAAGCCTTGAAGGAAATAAAATGTATATAATGTAGTAGTTCCCAAATAATTTAATAGTGATTGGAATAAACTCTTTCACCAGGGAAAATGCATGTGCAAGCTTGTTATGTGTCCACCACAGTGTAAAAATTCCAAGACGTACCCTTATGGTATTACACTTACACAGCCATAGAAGTACTCTTCAATGATGTCTTTCTCAGGTGTTCCAATACCTCTATTCAATCCAAGATAGACTCTGCTTGTCCACATGGAGGACACAATAAAGTGGGGAAAAACATATATAGTGTAGCACCATTTAATAAATCAAGTAGATTAGAGGTGGATCAGAGGTGGCCAAAGCATCAATAGCGATCGACAGGTCGACTGCAGACACTTGACCAGTCAATCGCTTTGGCCTGTCCAGCAGCAGTTAGCAGCGCCCAATAAGAATATGTGGGATTCTTATTGGCTGCTGCGCCAAAATTGCAGATGGGGTGCTGAAAATTGAGTGATAACACTCAAACCGTACTAGTGTGCAATGGAGAAAATGGCATGTAAAGACCTCATATACAACCAGGGGAACTCGGGTACTTCTCCAGGTCTGTACGAGTTCACTGCTGGAAAGTTTGAATTTACTGCTGTGGATCCACTCAGCACACCCTGCCAACATGTTTTGACCTGTTCAGGGGTCTTTTTCAAGGCAAATGACAAGGGATATGTAGGGAACAGTTCT
Source organism: Taudactylus pleione (assembly GCA_031769625.1). Lineage (NCBI taxonomy): Eukaryota > Metazoa > Chordata > Amphibia > Anura > Myobatrachidae > Taudactylus > Taudactylus pleione. The sequence continues at coordinate 2,662,835 of JAUIMM010000043.1, forward strand.
GATATTTATATCAAAGACCACCAATCAGAAAGAGACAGACCTCTGACATCATTCCGCTCGTAAATAAAAGGGATTTATCAAAACTTGTAGAGAGATAAAGTACCAACCAAATAGCTTCTAACTGTGGGGAGAGATAAGTACCAACCAATTAGTTTCTAACTATCATTTTACAGGCTGTGTTTAAAAAATGATAGGAGCCGACTGGTAGACAATTTATCTCTCTCCACTTTATCTCTCTACAAGCTATGATAAATCTTCCCCAAAGTAACATAACCATCACTTACTAAAACACTGCTCACCTAGGGTGCCGCAATTACAAATTACGTAGTCCATTACAAGTCTACAAATGTTCATAAATAGTGTCCAAAACGGACCTCATTCCTCCAATCCTGAAAGCCGTTTCTGGCTTCATGATGTAATCATCCGGTCCGGACATCTAGGTGAAGGATGGTTGGCTGTTGATAAGATACACTGCCTACATCACAGCCAGCGTTCATTGTATAGCGGTTATGTAGATACAAGCTGGCCTTCATAGTCTCATCATTTGGGTTGATATGGAATCCTCATAGATGTCAATAGTTTCCCTCTTGTTAAAAGCAGATTCTTTGTGGACTGAAGAAGTAATAAGTGCATACTGCAGGCCTGCAGTGCATCTCAACATGTGGCACCTTCTAGAAAATTATATATAAGAAATATACACCAGACAAGTGATAGAATACATCAACTTAATCAAGTTTCTATTTTCTAACAATAGAAGAAACACAAAAAATGCTGTAAATCATAAAAAAAACCACTTTAACGCAAAATTATGATTGAATTTTTGATTTATTATATTGACAGTCTTGTGCATACACATGGCCAGATGCATCCAGGTTTACTTTATGCATACATACACCCAGATGCGCTTATACACCAAAGAAAAGTTATTAACATTTGTATTGCTAACAAAAAAATGCATCTGACATTCAGTTTGATTTAAATAATAGAAAACTCCCGTAAAGGCAAGCAAGCCTCCCAGCGGCCGCCGACCCGTCCGGCCCCCCTAGACTAATAATAGAAACCCCTGCAGCAGGGGGGAACGGTGACGCGATTTGCTCTGAATCGCATCATCGTGGCCCCGCCCCCTGCTTCACAATGACTTTAATTTCGCCATTGTGAAGAGGGGGCGGGACCACGATGATGCGATTGCGTGGTCACGCCCCTGGCCTTGCCCCAATACTTAGTCATTGTCCGTCCACGCCCCCCGCTCTACAAAGGCATTCAGCGTCCTCCTGGAAGGAGGGAGCTGAATATCGGCAAGTATGTTCTAACTGAGGTCTATAATTCAAGTCTTGACATATGCTTAATACGACAGCTGAAATTATGTCATACCAAGTATAGTTGTTTTGACTCAACGAGGAGTCGCATACCACACCACCTACTGCATGAATACCAGCATACCAGACATTCAGTGTGGCCTAGACAATAGTAAAAACATACGTAATATGGGAAAACACCTTCAGCATAATGCAGTCAATTGTACAGTTCTGCACAGAACTCTATTTGTTTCATCAGAGAAATCATGCAGTGTAATTTCCACCAGAGCATTATGCATACAGTTATAACTTTGGTACATTCCTTGAATTGTTTCTTAGTTTTTAATTATCATCTGTGTTATATATCAATGCAAAAAAATATTTTTTTATTATTGTTATTATTATTAATATACTTGGCAACCTGCATTTTATGTATAGTGAGTGTACTACTCCTGGGGGCACTGTATAAGGGGCACCTCTACTTTGGGCTCTGCGTAAGGGGCACTACCACTGTGGTTACCGCATAAGGGGCACTGCCACTACTTGGTGCACTGCATAAAGGGCACCACTACTGGGGCACTGCATAAGGGACACTAACACTACTGTGGGAACTACATAAGGGACACTAACACTACTTGGGGCACCTACTGCACGTACTGTCCCTTTATTGAAAAAGTTCTGAGGGGGGGTGAGTTCCACCACTTCTCTAGGACCATTTTAAGCACTGCCCCATCCCCTCCCAGTATGTACATGCAAGTCGGTCATTGACTCATCCCCTGTGTCTCTCCAGCCTTATCCTTGCCTGTGTTGCTCCAGCAACATCCCTGTCTCCAGCCTCATCTTCCTGTCTCTCCATCTTCAGCCATCCACTTATCTCCCCTGTTTCTCTCAGCATCATTATCCCCCCACCAGTCCCTCAACTTCATCACCCCATGTCTCTCAGCATGCTCCACTGTGTCTCAGCTTCATTCTCCAGCCCCTGTGTCTCTCAGCTTCATTCCCCAGTCCCTGTGTTTCCACAGCCCTGTGTCTACAGCTCCACCCCACCACTTTATCTGCAACTCCCGATCACCCGACCCATGTCTCTCTAACTTAGCCCAGCCAATACGTTCCTTCTGCCTGCTGTTTCTCTTACCTGGCGGCTCAGGCCCGGCTCCTCTCTGATCCAGCGACGCATTGTCATGATGTCACGTGTTTTGTCCTGTATTTTTCCGATCACCCCCCGTCATCACCCTCAAATGCTGATAGCCTGTTACTCACTTTGCGATGGATTCCTCTGTGCGTCTGTGATAGCAGTGCAATTGCTGCGCACGCTGCGTTTCTCCAACCACTACCCGTCACCACCCCCAAACGCTCACGGCGTGTCACACACTCTGCAATGGATTCCAATGCAATTGCCGCGCACGCGCAATGCTGTGCAGGCGCATGCGCAGTACTGAACAATCGGCGAATCTGGGTACATTGGGCCTGATTCAGACCCACTCGCGAGCGGCTGTCCGCTCGCAAGTGGGTCGATGTTCTGCACTGAGCATGCGCACGACGGAGGGAGCTCCGTCGTGCGCATGCGCCAGACGCGACGAGCGAAGGATTTTCCTTCGCTCGTAGTGTCTCTTCAAAGGGGGCGTGCTGTCGATGTTGACTGACAGCACGCCCCCTTTGGTGGGCGTGCCGGGGGCGTGCCTCCCTGACGGGGGCGTTCCCACGGGAACGCCTCCCGTCAGAAGCCGGCCCACTGACATCACTAGTGATGTCAGTGGGAGTGATTTTGGCTCTGATAGAGCCAAAATCACTCCGAGCCTTGTGGTTGAAAAAGTCAACCACAGGCTTTTGTACGCAGTTTCGATGGTCGCGATGGTCACGACCATCGCGGCCATCAAACTGCACGCTCGTATAGGCTGTGGGTGGTGACCCACAGCTATACGAGCGTCCAGGAGGACGCTCCATAGTTATGAGGGCCATAGTTGCAACTACATACGCTGCTGTAATTGTGCGTGACGGGGTGATGTGCTTCGATGATACCAATGTAAACGCAGGACTGCGAGGTATTAGGGATGTGAGAAAGCAGTAGTGGGCGCCTCTATGCTGGCTGAGCTGTGGCAGGCATTAGCATATTTTTGCAGCTGCATTGCATGCAATTACGCAGCCGCGATCGCAATTGTGATCCGTCCTGAATCAGGCCCATAGATTGTAAACTCCACTGATGAAGGGACTGATGTGTGTGGAAAAAATTCTCAGTAAAGTGCTGCAGAATATGTGTGCGCTATATAAATAACTGGTAATAAATAAATAAAAATAGGGTTAGTTTAGTAAACCTCATCCATGTAAGGCTACTTACTCTGTTCTATAGTTTTCAATAATAAATGTTTTCATTCATACTTGGCTACTTTTTTGTTTTCCTCCCAAGGAGAAGTAGCAGGTGGGCGCCAATGGTAGGCGGGGCTGCGTCATTAAGCCCAGCCGTTCGCGGTAAATAGCCCCGATTAGCGCATATTTAAATAGGGGCGGGGCCAAATGATGTGATTTTTGTTGAATCACGTCATTAAGACCCGCCCCCTACAAGGAGACCCCCGATCGCCGTAGAAATTCTCCCCATTCTGCCCACTTCACTAGGAAGTGGGCAGAAATGCGGGAAAACGTCCTACTCTACCGGGGGTACGTGGAGTTACCCGAAAAATCGGGAGCCTCCAAAGACTTCTGGAAGAGTAGGCATGTATGTTTTCATTACTGACCTAATCTAGCAATATTGGGCCTGATTCAGCAAGAAAAGCAGTTGCTTATACGCACACAATCAGCCAATTGTTGCATTGTGCGTATGCGAACTAGCCGCTGCGATCGAGACTACGATCTTAGAGGCTACGCAGACCCATGGCAGAGTGATTGGCAGGAAGTGCCATTTGTGGGTGGTAACAGGGTGGTGGTCGGACGAACTCAGGTGTGCCAGTTCGTTTCAACGCTGTTGTATGGGCGTGCATGAGTTAGCCACTGCGATACCAGACGCCGCCTGAGGCCTCATAGCGTGTGCTGAAGTTAGAAATTCCTGAGTGAGGTCTGATCTGCTTTAACTGTGCGTATGAGTCCGATGTTACTCGATGTTACCGATTCTTTAGCTACGTTGTCAAAGAATACGGATGTGTGTAAGGGGAAGTGGGGGTCCTTATGTTAGGCTGCAATCGCAATGCGAATGCAAACATTTACATATCACCGCTGATGTTAGCAACTGAGCTGCGTGCGTATAAGCAGAATAGCGATCCTTGCTGAATAAGCCCAGTGTCTTTTTAATATACAGCAGTTGGCTGCAGAAGTGTTACTCAGCTGTTAGCAGGTCTATGCCAGACTAATGCTAGCAGTGTGGTCTTCCAGCTGCAGGAACTGTTTCTCTGGCGTTTATGACTTTGCAGTGCTGACTTTCAGATTCAATTTATTTATTGCCGTTTTGAAAATATTTGCTGCATAGGCCAGGGAATTGAAATCACCAAAACATAAAAAATGTAAATGTAAAAATTATAACGCTATTTTTTTTTATATTGTTTTTAAATGCTGCATCCATTTTTTAGCAAATCTTTGTTGGCCACTGTCCACTAAATACACAGAGCGGAGTTATCCATGCATTCCGTGTCGATTGTGGTGTTTATGGCACTGACTAACTGTAATTAATTCAGTTAATTTAAATGTGGATTATTACTTTTAATTTGACTAAATAAATATGTAGTGTTCCTGCTAGCCAGTGGGCAGGGCGCTGAGCATCCGGGCATGTAGTATCTCCTGAAAGGGAGTGTGGCCAATTGGAGGAGGGACGTGTCCTTATGAAACACCCTCAATCATCACACTTGGGGGCGTGCTCAGCACTTGCGGAGGTTAAAGGCTTCCCGCAAGCTCTCCCCTCATGGTGAAAAGATGCTGTGCGCAGAGGACATTGTTCGGGTGCCAATGAATCCCCTGGGGCTATCCAATTGGTATACAATCGGGAAGCCGGCTGCCTTAATACCGGCAGCCGGCTTCCCGACTGTCATATCTCGGCGAGTGATGAAATGCCGGGCGTCTAGATGTAGACGCCTGACATTTCCCCGATGCCGGGAGACCGGCGCGATCAAAGGGATGCCGGGCGCCGCGAGCGAACAGCCGCGGCGGGGGGAGGGTTAGGCTTTGGGCTCCAGGGGGGCCTTAGGGTTAGGCACCCCCCGGGAGGATTAGGGTTAGGCTAGGGGGAGGGAGGGTTAGGGTTAGGCACCCCCCCCGGGGACTTAGGTTTAGGCAGCGGGGAAGTGGGGGTTAGGGTTAGGCACTTAGAGGGGGGATTAGGGTTAGGCACCCCTAAGGAGGGTTAGGGTTAGGGGGTTAGGTTAGTTAGTACTTACCTATCCACGATTGGAATTTCCAGCGCTGTCGGGCTTCCGCTGCCGGGAACTCTGCTGTTGACGGCCATGCGGCCGGCGGTATTTCATACCGATTCCATCCATTTAGCCCCGAAGTCTGGCTCATTGCCGGCACTTATCAGGATTTTTTTTGGGACCTGATGTGTGTCCTAAAAAATTATCTCCCGAAAACGGCAGTTTTTTTCGCCAGTGCAATGGCGAAAACACATAGGTCCATGAACTTATCCTGTATCCAATGTGTTTTCGAGATAATTATCCTATTTGTTCACCCAAAACAAATAGGATAGGGTGAAAAAGAAAAGCGGCAAAAAACGGGGATTATCGGCAAAAAATCCCCATATTTCACCCCTGAACAAATATTGGGGCTAATTGTATACCGCCCATTATGTTGGCAGAACTTTGTCAAAAGCTTTCTTGCCAACATTTGAAAACAATTGCAGAGACTATGGACCTCATTCAGAGCCGGTCGCACAGAGCGTGCGGTCGGTCTGAATGAGGGGAGGACGTCTTGAATTTTCAAGACGTCCTCCTTTGCGGTGGTAAGGCTGTGGGTTAACACCCACAGCCTTACGACCGCCTAAGGTGATGGTCGCGATGGTCAAGACCATCGCGACCATCGGGGCTTACGACGAGACCCTAGGGTAGGGTCTCCCTTGTCGTAAGCCCCGGAGAGCTTCTGGCTCTGTCTGAGCCGGAAGCTCTCCACTGACATCACTAGTGATGTCAGTGGGGCCGCCCCCAAACGGCAGGCGTTCCCATGGGAACGCCCCCGTTTGGGCTGCCACCCCCCCGGCCCACCTTCCAAACGGGGCGAGCTGCCAATCAACATCGACAGCTCGCCCCCTTTGGATCGAGACCCGCTACGACCGGCGCTGTCGGTCGTAGCGGGTCTCACGCATGCGCACGACGGCGCCGGTGCCTTCGTGCGCATGCTCTGTGGGGGGCCATCGACCCGGTCCGAGCGCATCGGCGCTAACGACCGGGTCTGAATGACCCCTATGTTGTTGGGCAGGTGCATATTTATGCGGTGAGTGAGCAAGATTCATTGCAGATATAGAACAACAAACCAACAATATATGACTTCTGGATATTATCACAGTAGAATTATATTGAATTGTAAATATTATAGTAATACTGCGAGTTATACAACTTAACAGTTTAACAGTTAAATTCCTCATTTAAAAAAAAAGACATTTTATAAGACAATAATTTCAAAACCTGACTAGATATCAGGTACAACTGGCAACTTTGTGAAAATAACGTGATGATGTCAAAATATATATATCAAGGTAGAAATAAAATGTCTGGTGCTGCAGTATCACAACCCAAGAGGTCCATTATTACCAATTATTTATTTAGCGGGTCCAGCCTTATCTTGCTTGCTATGTGTTCTTCAACTGTCTGCTATAGCAATGTTCTTCTTTACTTAGTTACTGATTTAGGGACTCATTTATCAACAAGTTTAATCATACGCAACGAGTGATAAAACTTGTTGCGTATGATAAATAGTGCTTCAGCCAATTAGCTCCTACCTGTCATTTTTCAAACAGATGACAGTTAGAATCTGGTTGGCTGGAGCACCATTACACACTCGTTGCGTATAATAAAACTCGTTCATAAATGAGGCCCTAAAGGTGCATATCCACTAGCAGACTGTAAAACGACTGCACGATTACAACGTTGTGATCATGCAGTCGTTTCACAGTCTGTGCTGTTCCTAAAATGAACGATCAGTCATTCAGTGTAAGCACCCTCACTCATCCCCGAACATGGCCAATCTGTCGTTATCGGCAGATTGACCAGCATGTTCGGGCGATGATAGATGTCAAAAACGACCAGCGGGAGCATGCATCGCTGTTCGTTTTGAAATTTTCATGGCCGATTTGCAAACGATTAATGAACAATTGAACGATAACGATATCGTTCAATCGCTCATTTTACTCTGGTAGTGGATATCCGCCTTAAGTCATACTTTTGAAAAACACTTTGAGGGAGATTGCAGCGCGCTGTGCGCTGTTGTGGGGCGTGGTCTGTTCCACCAAAAAGGGCATGTCTAACTCCATCTATGGGCGTATATATTCCTATAAGCTGACACCCTAGCTCCCCCACTGACATTATTATATCTCTGCATTGCCACATTGACATTAATACTCAATCTCCCCCTGTCACATTCACATTAATAGATCCCCTCCAGACACACACTTCAATAGATCCCCTACACACACACACACACACACACACACACACACACACACACACACACACACACACACACACACACATAGATCCACTCCACACACACATTGACATCAATGGATCCTCTCCACACACACACATTCACATTAATAGATACACACACACACTTACTAATAGATTTCACTACACACACACATTAATAGATCCTCTCCACACACACACACACACATACACACACACATTTACATGAATAGATAGGCAGTAGGGACTGACCTGCCGCCGCCGAGAACTGCTGGGAGAGCAGAAGAACCCGGAGGAAGACCCCATCGGCTGCCCTGCCACATTGACATTAATACTCAATCTCCCCCTGTCACATTCACATTAATAGATTCCCTCCACACACACACATACACAATAGATCTCACTACACACACAGACATTAATAGATCCCTCCACACACACATTGACATTAATAGATCCTCTACACACACACACACACACACACACACATTTACATGAATAGATATACACACAGTCACACATTCACATTAATAGATACACACACACACACACACTAACTAATAGATCTCACTACACACACACATTAATAGATCCTCTCCACACACACACACACATTTACATGAATAGATAGGGAGTAGGGACTGACCTGCCGCCGCTAAGAACTGCTGGGAGAGCAGAAGGACCCGGAGGAAGACCCCATTGGCATACCTCCCAACATGACCCTCTCCAGGAGGGACACAATGCTCTGGTCCTGAACTTCCCTGGTAATTTATGATTGGTGGTGGCTCCAGGGGTGGGGCTGCACTACAGTCCAAAATTCAAATAGGAGACTCACACCAACTGCCAGTGAGTCCCGGCCAGTGATGTTTGGCAGTGTGTGAAATGACAGTTGGTGTGGCTTCCCTATTTGAATTTTCAACTGCGCTGTAGCCCCACCTCTTACAGGAAATCCAGGACCAGAGCATTGTGTCCCTCCTGGAGAGGGTCATGTTGGGAGGTATGCATTGGCTGCAAGCTGCCAAGAGGAGTGTCTGCGGACGAGAAGACTTCTACTAAGAAGCCTGCTGCCAGGACTGGAGGGAAGAAGCCACCGTCGCAAAGGACTTCATGCTGTTGCTGACTAGAGGGACACCTGTAAAAAGGAAGATCCCGCCAAGGAGACTGGGGAGGCAGCCTGACAGCTGCAGGCAGGTGAAGGGCCAGCCCCTGAAGAGGACCACGAGGACCCTAAAATGACCACTGGGAGGAGGTTGCTTCTGGGGCCACTGTGCATGGGGGGAGAAGAGGCCACCACTGGCCCTACTGCTGCTGTGGCTGATTCCTCCGCTGAACCCAACTCCGTTGCCGCCAGAGGCACAGTGGAAATAGACGATGCTAGACGGCCACCGCAACCGACAACCCCGCATTGGACGGCCTTCACATCACACGTTGTGATGTCTCCCTTTGCAGGCCATCTCCAGACTCGCGCATGCGCAGTCCGTATTTTAACGGGGTCAGTGGAAAAACCAGGAGTAGCGCTAAGATTTGCGGGGCAGCAGGAGCCTAAGTTACAAATCGGGAGGTTCTTGCTAAAAGTGGGAGGGTTGGCATGTATGCTCTAAGTAAGGCTGAAAGAAAGACAGAAGACCATCAAGTATTTTTCATAATTTCTAATATTATTAATCCTGAGGGCAGCAATGAAAACAAAAATCCCAGTAAGGCATTTGCCAAGTAACATCACAAGAAAAGAATCCTGGCTGATCCCCAAAATGTCAATCACATCTATAGCCTGAATAAATCACCTTTGTAATATATTCCACTAATCATCTTCCCACTATGTACGGCTCATCATAGCTTTGAGCTTTTGATACACACCCACAACATTCCCATGGCACGCCCTTAAGTCAGGGTGACAAGGCATTGTCACCGCCCAGTTGCCGCCATGAAAAGTCCAATTTCACCGACATACAGATTCGGCCAAGTACAGCCGGAATTGCTTCTGTGCTAAGAGATCTGTACAACACAAAATCAGTCGCCGGGTGCTGTTGCTCAGCTTTCAGTAATTACTTAAGCTGGGGTGGGTGGAGCTGGTGCTTCGGGTGACAGCAGCTGTTGGGGGCCGAGCCAATTGTATTTTTTCTTAAATTTCAATACTAATAGACAATGCTCTGTTACTCCAGGGGTGGAAGACACATGATCCGACACAAGTGGCCGGATAGCATTAACACGGGGGCGCAGATCTTTTATTTCTACATGCTGTGCTTCCTGACCTCACCTCTGCTCCACTTCCTGACCTCTGCTCCTCAACCCTTCCATTATGGACAATAGAGCCGAGCGCCATCACATTAACCACAGCAATTCTACACTTCCCGGGAGATGGTCTCGGCGGCATCCACAGAGTCTCCCCTGGGGTGACTGCTTGGGCTGGAATTAGGCGGCCTACACCAGAAACCATGAAACATTGACTGGGCTCTAACTCCAGCTTAGGACTTTAATAGAGACCAACATGTTCTTGATCAGAGCTCTGGAGAAGTTCCTGAGTGAGTCAAGGAAAGTCCATTACAACCAGCTGTGCAAAGCCTGCAGGATGATGCTAGCTGAGAACACTAGTGTGTGGTGACTGCATTGATTGTTTTTTACAATGAGTGACAACTGCTGTGTGTGCAGGAGCCAGGTGGAGACATTGGCCCTCATTCAGAGCCGTACGCTCTGAGCAGAGCGCACGCTCTGAATGAGGGCCGGCCTCCATAACTATGGAGCGTCCTCCTGGACGCTCGTATAGCTGTGGGTCACCACCCACAGCCTATACGAGCGTGCAGTTTGATGGCCGTGATGGTCTTGACCATTGCGACCATCGAAACTTCGAGCCGGAGCCTGCGGTTGAGGTTTTCAACCGCAAGGCCCGGAGTGATTTTGGCTCTATCAGAGCCAAAATCACTCCCACTGACATCACTAGTGATGTCAGTGGGCCGGCTTCTGACGGTAGGCGTTCCCTTTGGAACGCCCCCGTCAGGGAGGCACGCCCCCGGCACGCCCACCAAAGGGGGCGTGCTGTCAATCAACATCGACAGCACGCCCCCTTTGATCAGACACAACGAGCGAAGGAAAGTCCTTCGCTCGTCGCGTCTGGCGAATGCGCACGACGGAGCTCCCTCCGTCGTGCGCATGCTCAGTGCAGAACATCGACCCACTTGCGAGCGGACAGCTGCTCGCGAGTGGGTCTGAATCAGGCCCATTGGCCCTGATTTAGACCCGCTCGCAGCCGCTGGCCGCTCGCTTGGTCTGTGGGCGTTTTTTATTTATTAATTTATTTTTTTCTCCGGCCGCTTGCAAAGCTGTGGGAGACCACCCAACAGCTTGTGCGAGTGGCCAGGAGACCAACGCGATAGTCGCGACCATCGGCGAGACCCTGCGGTAGGTTCTAGACTTCCGCAAGGCCGAGTGGACTCCCTGCTCTAATAGAGCAGGATGTCCACTACTGACATCAGTCGCTCAGCGGGGCACACGCACGCCGGACGCAGCGCATGCGCAGTGCAGCAACATTGGACCGCTTGCGAGCGCACAGCGCATGTGAGCGGCTCTGAATGAGCTCCGTTATGCGCAGTGCATGGCAGGTTATGATAGGAGGAGATCACTGACAGGTGCTGTCTGACATCAGAGTGTTTGAACATTGTTTAAGCCAGTGAAGGGTGAATATCAGAAAAGGCAATGCACCAGTTATGCATTGGAGTCTATGGGCCCTATTTACTACAATCCGCATGTAAAATGCCTTTGTAGTGTGATATTTAGGATATATCACAGGGATTTATAAAAAATCTCTTGCAGGGACATAGATTGCGATAAAACTCTGTCCCTGCAGATCCCGTCCGCAGTCTTCTCACCTGAGCGAGGAGAGAGGAAATCTCGGTACACATAACCCCTTAATCCAACTGTGTGCCTCCACACCTCCTTCCACAGACGTCCCAGCAGGGCAGGCAGCAGTAGCAGTTTGACAGTTGCCAACGTTGCTGCGTGACTGGGTGCCGGGGGAGTGGTGGGCCCTGGAGGCAGCTTGGGACCCATAGCGGCCGCATCCCCCGCACCAACGGTAGTAATGCCTATGAGCTGTACAGAAGGGTACATCCCTTGCAATAATCTGTAACTAGTCATAAAATAATGGAGTGCTGAAGACCCGGCATATAAACCTCCATGCTGGACAGGTTGTGTGTAAAATGTAATTACTTTCATTCTTTTAGGATTGTGGCATGGTGCCAGATTGTCCAGCCTATAGCTGTGTGGAGACAGAGATTAGGTGTGTCTAATGGATTATAGTGACTAGTGAGTGATAATATATATCAGTCATAACATTAAAAGCACCTACTGTACCTAATATTGTGTAAGTCCCCATCATGCCGCCAAAACGTTCTGACCCATCGAGTCATGGGAAGGATGGAAAGAAAGGATAGGACAGGATTTGGGAGGGGTACCCACTCTTCCAGGAGCCTGGAGGGCGTATGTATGCCTATACGCTCCAAGCTTCAAATGGCATGCCATCTACAGCCTGTACCTGTGTTACCCTGTGTCTTCTACCTACCATACCTGCTGTGTGGACTAACCTCCATTCACACACATCCAGCACCAGTACATACTCTGCCAACATAAATAGCTGAAATACTCTCTGTAAAGTGCTGCCTAATATGTGTGTGCTATGGGCCTTATTACTACGGAACGCAATATTGCGCACGCATGCAGTTCAACTGCGATAGTATGCTAATCCATTGTGATCGCAATGCAATCTCAGCACAATATAAAGACGCCCACTTTACCTTGCACACATCCGTAATATTTAGCAGAATAGCGAAACCATTGGTACCATCGAGTACCATCACAGCCTCACGCACACTTGCACAAACCCTGACCTCACTCGGAAATTACTAACAACCACGCACGCTATGAGATCACAGACTGTGTATGGCATAGCAGTAGATAATTTATGCACCCCCCTGCAACGGCGTGCAACGCACTGGCACGCCGGCATTTCCCCGACCACCCCCCTGTCACCACCCACAAATGGTGCTTCCTGTCAATCAATCTGCGAGGGGTCTGCATAGCCTCTGTGACCGCACTCCCAATTGCAATAGCTAGTTCGCTCACTGCGATGCATGCGCAGTCTACAACAACCTGCCAATTGCATGCGTATTAGCAACTGCATTCCTTGCTGAATCAGGCCCCTGTGTCCATAACATAATATAATCACATTACGCATCACTACACACAGAATCTTTCATATCAATCCTTGACCCGCTGGAGGAAAAGGTCTAAGGGGCCTATTTATTGCATGTGGCCGCAATAAGGAATGATTTTACGTAGATGTTATAAAAAATCTCTTGCAGGAATAACATCTCCCATAGATTACTGTCCGGTGGGAGAGCTTGGTATCGCTGTCTATACCACAGCACAAGGCCGCACATGCACGCTATAACTCTTTGAAAACAGCCACTGAGCAGAAAGGAGGATTTAGAAATCATGGGGCCCTAAGCAAGACACCGATTTGGGGCCCCTTCCTCAAAAACTGCATAACGCTACTTTTGGATCCCTCCGCCCATTTCCGGTTCCTTCCGCCGGACGTCGGAGCTTTTGTGCACGTGTGACTTATGGGTCACTCATGCGCACTAGTGAAAGGATCACTGAACCCGCTTGCAGAGCAACTTTCAGAGCAGTGAAGCCGCTCCCAGAGACAGTTGATTTCCGCATCATCTGTCTTCGCGCCGAAGCAAAGATGAATCGCTCTGGTGCTCGCGGCGAGTTAGAATGTTAATTATTGCACCCCGGTAATGAACATCATGAATAGACCCCTCAGTCTCTATACATGTAAGCTTGTGCCTTGTGCTTGTATTCACTGCCCACATCTTCTACAAACTAGGGGGTGGGAGTGAGGCATAAGCTCTGTGGGATACACCTGTCATGGAGTACTCAGTAATAAATATAACAGTTGCTATAATAGCTTGTCTTGTGACTGAGGGCCTGATTCAGCAAGGATCGCAGTTTTCTAATACGCACGCAATCGGCCGATTGTCACATTCTGTACATGCGTATGCATCGCAGTGCGCGAACCCTCCACTGCATTCGGGACTGCGATCGCAGAGACCACGCAGACCCATTGACAGGAAGTGCTGTTTGTGAGTGGTGATGGGGGGGTGGATGGTCGGGTGAATGCAGGCGTGTCAGTGCATTTGGATAGCGTTGCAGGGGTGTGCATAAATTAGTCACTGCAATACCATACGCAGCCTGAGGCCTTATAGCGTGCGCTGAAGTTAGCAGTTCCTGAGTGAGGTCTGACCTGCCTTAATTGTGCGTATGGGTCCGATGTTACTTGATGTTACCAATTATTTTACTATGTTGCCAAAGTATATAGATGTGTGTAAGGGCAAGTGGGCATCCTTATGTTAGGCTGCGATCGCAATGCGAATGCAATTGTTTGCATATCACCACTGATATTAGCAACTGTGTTGCGTGCGTATTAGCAGAATAGTGATCCTTGCTCAATCAGGCCCTGAAACCCCTCATGATCACTTGAGAAAGAGGCAGGTTCTTGTATTTATATATTCTTGACCTTTAAATAATTATGCAGCAACCTCACTTCCCCTGTTATGAAAGCACTGGCAGGCACCTTACCTCCTCCAGCCCCTCCCGCTCCAAACAGTAATGGCACTGGCAGGCACCTCACCGCCCCCCCCCACCCCCCATCCCTTGCTGCAAACAGCAATGGCACTGGCAGGCACCTCACCGACCCCCCCCCCCCCCCATCCCTTGCTACAAACAGTAATGGCACTGGCAGGCACCTCACCCTAAGCAAATCCTGACCTCCCCTCCCCCCTCCCCGTTTGTGATGTTGGATGTAGGTGGTGAGCTTTATTGCCCAAGATGGTAAAGGCAAGGCAGGACTTGCAGGCTGTAACCTCACTTTTTCTTCAGCAGCGCGTGGCGCACCTCACTGTCTTCCTGTCTGTCACTGGGTTCTCGGCTCTTCACTCCTTGTCTCTGTGCATGTCACGTGCACACAGTGCAGGAGAGGAGGAGATACTAGAGTAGACAGAGTGGTGCTCTATCTAATCAATGCGCATTGAATTTGAATGTTAACAGCCTGCTGGAGCCTGGCTGCAAGCAAAATGCTCTCTGCTCTGCTCCATTATACATCCCCGTCGGCGGCCGCGGCTGGGCCCCCTGGGACCCGCCGGGCCCTAAGCATGTGTCTGCATTGCCTAACGGTAAATCCGCCTCTGAGAGGGACCACAGGCACAAAGCAGTTAACGCCATCTGAAGATGTCCTACGCTTTTCGGAATGATGTGGATCATCTTTTGCAGGATACAGTATATCTCTGATATCTCCTCTGTAAGGCTGGAAAAGGAAAATGTGTACATAAATGCTGCCATCTCAACTGCATACAGATGTCATTTAAAGAGGATTATAATAAACCATATTTGGGATGATTATATTATCAAGGTTTTGTAATTTCTATCACAAATCTCTTTTTCAAGCATATTTTAGAAAAAAACAAAATGTAAAGATTTACAAGTCAATACATCGACACCATATGGTTGACAGTCAATAGATCAACATGGTCAAGAGGTGAACTGACAAATGGTTGACAGTGCAAAAGGTCGACAGGGACAAATGGTGGACACACAAATGGTCTACATGTTTTTTCAACATTTTTAACGTTGGGGTTAGGGTTGGGCTAGGGTTAGGTTTAGAAACTTGGGGGAGTGTTAAGGTTAAACACCAGGGGAAGGGTTAGGAGTAGGGTTAGGGTTAAATAAATAAAAAAGTGTTGACCTTTTGTACCTGTCGACCTTATGACTATATCCACCTATTGCCTGTTGACCATCTGATGTAGACGTATTGAATATTTTTCTAGACACTGTCGATTATTTATACCACACCCTTGCCGGACAGTCGTGAACTCTCTGCTGCATGTGTGACCTGGTCTTGGGCTTCTTGGTGCAGATAGAATTAAATATTACAAATAGAAAAAAAATACATATAGGGATCAATTCAATTAGCCACGATGATCTTGTGGGTGCGAGTCATCGCGGCAACAGCCGCACTTTATGGCAGACACACAAAAGTACTTGCAGCCCCATAGGCTCCAAGCAAAATTGAGCGAATTTGGGTTTAGAGCATGCTGCGAGAGGTGCAAGATGTAGTGCCATTGCCGGCATTTTAACTCTGTCATCGGCAACTCGCATCCTTTGCGGCTAATTGGATTGAACATATAATTTTGTTGAGAGAAGTATCATTTATTTTAAATACATTAATACTTACCTCTATTATTATTAGTATTATTATTATTATTATTAGCAGTAATCCAAGTGATTTATCTGCAGTCTACATGCAGCTCCATTTATTTTCAGTTCCTTTCAGAGACATCCTTCATTTTAGCAGCGCCCCCTGGTCCCAATGACCTAATGGTAGCTCTGACCTTGATAATATTCTCTTGTGAGAGTCCTGTGGCCAAACATTTTCTCACGCACAGACTGTGAAAAAGATTATTATAGTCTGCTCAATCTTATCAAACAAATGTTTATGTAGTTCTTAAAATAAGACACATCTCTAAAAAGGGGGATGGATTACTTGCATCTCCACAACTTAACTGTAGTAAGGTCACACATGAGCGCCCCTGTCCCACCACTCCAAGCACACATGACAGATTGGGGCATAAAGGGCCCACAGGGGAAATGTAATGTAGGGGCCTATTAAAAGGCAGTGGAGCATTCCACGGACCCATCTTTTTAGTGATGTTGACAGAAAAATAGCACAGCACATGAGCTAGCAAAAGACTAGCCAGTGTTTTTAATTTCTTCTGTGTATGCGTTTGCATAGTGAAGAAGGATTACCCAACGTGGCATTGCAAATAATCATTCAGGGAAGATGGAAGACTGAAATTATGTTAGCACACTAGCATAAGCCACTGTACAGTCTTTTTGGATGTCCTTCCTGAAAATCAAAGATATGTGAGCATAGCTTAAACCCCTCTGCATTCTACTTGGGTGTCCCGCATGGAATTGGAACACGCTGATATAAGGAGATAACTTGATAATTTATAATTATCCATTTTGTAAAAAAAATAAATACATATTTTAGCCCCTTTTTAGTTATTATTGGATTAACCCTCCATTTGACAGATGGTGTTCTGCACAGATACTAGGAACAGAACCTACCTCTCCAGTGAGGTGTATTACAGACCCCTTACCTCCTGACATTTCTTATTGGTAATTCAGGACCTCCGCACAATGAAGACATCTGTGCAGCTTTGTAGAGCAGCTGTGACAGTGCTCCAGCCCAAATTTGCCA
Source organism: Taudactylus pleione (assembly GCA_031769625.1). NCBI lineage: Eukaryota > Metazoa > Chordata > Amphibia > Anura > Myobatrachidae > Taudactylus > Taudactylus pleione. Next base: position 2,680,033 of record JAUIMM010000043.1, read on the forward strand.
ATCTACGAGACACTGCGGCCCGTGGGATGGACCACGAGACAGCCGAATAGTACTGACAACTTAGAGGAGAGTTGTCAGTGAACCCAACTTGTCCCTGCTGCTATATAATTTTTTTATCACTTGAACTTACTCCCACATGCTGTCCACGCACCCTCCCTGTGTGCACTTCAGTACCAGGGCGGGTGCTGTAACATGCACTTGCTCTGGGCACTATGGCTCCACGCTACACCTCCAATCCATTTTCCTAAAACTAAGTAAAGACAGTGATAAGATGGTCGAAAAGAAGTGAAAGATTTATTAATTTACATTCTGCAACATGGTGGCAACGGACAGCACCGCAAACACCAACTCCAGCCACAATATAACCATAACCATTGGGAACCCACCCCAAGATATCATCCCCCACATGGGTGGTGTCTTACTCTTCAACTGCAACTTAAAATGGGGTACTTCCATAGCAATTCATTTTGCCACCCAAATGCTGTGCTTTCCCATACACTGTAACCGATCTGCAAAACAATGTTAGCTACAGAAATATATACACTGTCTTTGGGGTGTTCCACTTGAAATTAAAAAATTATGATAAAAATTATGTTAGCACATTGGCATAAGCCACTCTGCAGTCTCCTTGGGTGTCCTTCCTGAAAATCAAAGATATGTGAGCGTAAGTCACTCTGCATTCTACTTGGGTGTCCCACATGGAATTGGAACATGCTAATTTAATGACATAAGCATCTCTGCATTTAATTTAGTGTGGATCTCTTTATCCTTCAAGTACAGAGGTACACCTCCTATTCTCCCTGCCCTGTTGTTATCCTACAGGCCATTTCTAAGGAAGTGGTGGTGTATTTGAGGTATGCCCATCTTAGCATGGAGCCCTGCAAAGTGACCTAATTTGATACATTATTGGAAGTGGTAAAGATTTGGCATTAGTCAGTACTTACAATGGGATGATCCTCGTTGTACTAATCATGTGCACTAAATAATACATGAAAGTGTAATTTTATGCACATCAATGTTTTTCATCACTTAATTACTATTGCTGACATTCATCAACATGCCTATACAGGAAGTATCAAAGATATTCTCCAGTGCTACTCATGCATCGTATGTACACCACCATTTCTACATTCTTAATAGGTTTTGTAATTTGTCAAGCTGCAAAAATGTTTTCAAAGCTTCCGGCTAAAGCCACCGCATGTTAGATAGGTGCCTATTCAGAGCTCTCCCTTGTGAGCCTGCAGCAGTGATTCAGCTGTAGATTATATTCTTATTATAATGTGCATCCAATATTGCTCCTAAGCACGAGACATGTTTACTTACACCCAATAAACTTTTGCAACAAATAGTCAGTATATAGGGAATTAATTAATATTCACTTAATACATTTTGATTGGCTACTGTACTCCCACTTGCCTGTTCTGACTTTTTCCCTCCCCCATAGTGATGTGAAGGTGTTTAGTTTAATAAACAATGGAAATTAAATCCTGTTTCATATAGGATAAAGCCCCCATCCGCCAGTTTATTTCCCCTCTGTCTTGATCAATGTTAAAATGTATTAATATTTATTGTCTATAACAAGCACAGGTAATTTTAGGCTAATGTTTAATAGACTTTCTATTGCTACTATTTTATGTGCCATTAGACTGTAATCCTACCTGGTGCATGTACACATTGATTATAAAGCACGGGGAAGTAATTTGTAATTGTGAGAGCCTGACCTGTTCGCCTGACCTGTTCGCCTGGCTTTTTCTGCAAGAGTGGTCCCGGCTGTAATACATTGATAAATCCAACCAAATCGTTTTTTGTGTGCATTTTGCAATTATTGATAAACAAACCCCTATATGTGGCAGAAGATTGTATGTTTGAATAGATATTTTGACTTTTGCCCATATGTATATTCCATCTAAGCACTCTAAGGGTGATGTGGTACATCCAGTCTTTCATCAGTTACATACCGCGCTTGCTTACCACGGTATGTACCTAGAATATCCCAAAGGACAGCTCACCTGATAAGAGCTGTCCTTTATGATGCACCCGGAGAGAGTGACTTCCGTGTTTAACACCCAGAAGTCCCTCTGACATCCTTCAGCACAAGCGCAGAAGGCCACAGGCTGCAGGGGTTGATGGGAGGGATCTGATTGGATCCCTCTCAGGGGAAGCATACCGAAAGAAACCCAGAGGCTTCTATTGGGTAACGCTACCTGAAGAGGACGTTACCCATCGGGACGAAGCACAGGAATACATTTTCGGAGGTTTTATCGCATTTTTGCATTTAGTACATCCCGCCCTTAATCCTACAATCACACATAGCATTTAGATGGTTCCTCAAACTGGAAAATAGAATGTTTCATTTTTTAATTCACCTTAAAATGAAGGATGAGGGAATGAGAGGGGATCAAATTATTAGCTTCTTTTCATAAATAAAATGGAAAGTAAATCACGGGAGTAACTGATATACAGTACACAATCTGATATAGAATTGTGATGCATACCCTATTGCTTATTATTATTATCAAGGTTATTATTAACGTTGATTTGTAAGGCACATCATTGCTCATAGTGGGAATCAGTATGATTTACCGCTGGCCATGCGGCGGTTCAAATCCCGACAGCAGCAAACAGACAGGGGTGAAAATCCAGATCGTCAAAAAGTAAGTATTCACTAACCTACTTCTACACCCTAACCCTTCCTTAGGGGTGCCTAACCCTAACCTCCACCCCAAGTGCCTAACCCTAATCCCCCCCAAAGTGCCTAAACCTAAACCCCCCTTCCCCGCAACCTAAACCTAAGTCCCCCGAGGGGGAGCCTAACCCCAACCTCCTCCCGGGGGGGCCTAACTCTAACCCCCCATTCCCCTACCTAAACATAACCTCCCGGGGGGGGGGGTGCCTAACCATAAGTCCCCCCGGGAGCCCCCAACCAAACCCCCCTCGCGGCTGTCCGCACCCGGCTTACCTTCGATCGGTAAGCCAGGCGTTGGGCACCCGGCGTAGGTCTAATGACAGGCGTCGGGATTTGGATGCCTGTCATTAGTGCCTTGCTGGGATTAGACAGTCGGGAAGCCGGTGGTCGGGATTGCGCGCGTCGGCTTCCCAACTGCTTCCCCTCATAGTGCCGTTCAGTGGGGCAAATAGGAAATAGATAAAATATGGACATATCAAAATCTTGAGTTTCTGATAAAGAAACACCATGGTACTATCACCACATTTCAGTTAAAGCTGAGGTAGAATCTTCATAATGTTTCTAATATAATGGAACCTGTATTCAGGATATATAATAGGGCTTCTGTTCATCCGTTCTCTCACAGTGAATGTCTGCTTCTCTTTCAGTTTTTTCTTTTTTTTATTCTTCAGAAGTTTTTTTTTTATTCCTTTTTCTTGGAAAGTGAAAAGGAAGAAACACATTTTGTATTCTTAAGAAAAGCTGCAGAAATCGGTGTAAACACTTGGCAGCAGGAGAAGGAACAATCCGTCCGCTCAAACACATGTCTTACATCTCCCTAACTCCTCCGGCTTAAAGAGACACTGATTGCATTCACTTTCAGAGTGGGGAGACTAGCTCAGGATTTATGTAATATGGCTTCAGCATGGAATTGTGGGCCAGATTTTGAGTTGGAAATAAATCAAAAGAGAGCAAGTAACTATGCACCTTCATAAAACCAGGTTGCACTGGAGGTGGGCCTGAGTAAAATGTGCAGAGAGATTTAAGCTGGGTACACACTACAACAACGTATCGGTCAGCAGAACGTTCTGCCAATCCGGGCGGTCGATTAGTAAGCTATACACACACACTTACCAATCAGCCGCTCAATATGTCTGGCCTGACATCACAACTGGGCAGGCATTCAAATTTGTGTTGGACGGGTCCCTGCAGCCAGTGTACGGGCAGTCGGCGGGTCACATGTACTCACATGCAGATGCACTGATATATGTTTCAGATATATCGGCATTGACTGTGCTGTAGGGCCAACCTGATATGTCTGTGAACACCTGCTGATGCACTCGCAATATATCGTTCATCAATCGAATAAGCAATATATCAACAAGTGTGTACCCAGCATTAGATTTGGGAGCGGTGTGTCCAAACTGAAACCTAAATCGCAGTGTAAAAATAAAGCTGTCCAGCATTTGTGGGCTACATGCAACAGCAGCCAGGATTTACCACGCATGCAAAGAAACATATGTATTTGCACCTCTAGCATACCTACATAGTTTGTCCAGGTACACAGTTATTTGCCAGTACTTACCGCGTATGCGAATAAATATATGTATTTGCACCTCTAGCATTCCTACATGGTTTGTCCAGGCACACAGGTATTTGCTCTTTCTTGCTTTATTCCCGACTAGGGATGACCAGCGATGTTTCCATTTTTTTTATATCATCAGTGGCACAACACCATCTGCTGTGAACATCAATGGTTTGCATCCATCGTTGGCCACCCCTCTTGAGGGACACGGCAGGCTGCGGGCCAATCAGCATCGGGGGATGGGACTAAGCTCCATGTCCCTGGGAAGAAGAAAAGCCATCGGTTTCCAGTCTGCTATCGATGGTCAAGAACCGTTGGATCTCTGCCAGTGATGGAAAAACCATTGGTTATCAGATTTAACCATAAATGGTTGCTAGCTATCGATTGTCGATAGCCATTCAAATTCCCAATTCAGAATCAGGCCCTGTGTGTACTGAGCTCCACCTCCATTATTATGCAGGGAGAACCAAAAATCCAGGAAAAAAACCTGCAAACAACAATTTTTTCTCCTCCTATATACACATTTCCAGTAACTTGGTTTATTAAACATTTAATATGCTTAAAGCACTTAGGGGGCTATTTGTCTTAGGGAGAAAACAGCCATTTTTGCCAGAGATTGGACTTCCCCTCCCAGCTTGTTAAAACGATCCCACTTGCTCTCTGGCAGTCTCTTCCCCATATTTCTATTTAACAAGGATTGCCGATTGTCTTCAATTTCCTATAACCAAGAGCTGTTAGATAAGAAAATAAATGCTTTATTATCAAAATAAGGCATTATTTATTTTGCAAATTATATTAAAATATTTTATTTTTTATTTTTTTTAGCAATCTTATTTTTTTTACTTTTTATTTATGTTTTTTTACTGACTCTACAATGGGGGCTGAGGGGGGGACGTGACCACGTGATCACGTCATCGTGGCTCTGCTCCCAATAAACAATTAAGAGATTATCGGCCACTATGACGCGGTTCCTCCCAATTGCCGGGAGCCTCCTGGCCATTCCAGGAGTGTAGGCAAGTAAGGCTGTGCAATACCATCCACCTAAAATGCGAAACCGCAGGAGGTGTCTGTCAGAAATAGACACCTCCTGCGAGCTTCTGTGATCTGACTGCAGCGTCCTTAGAATTACTGTTTGGAGGGAGTGGTCCTTGTTCTAACTGTAACATGCATAAAAATCAGGCAGTAAATTCCCTGCATGCAAAAATGAATAATAAAATGTCTGATGCACATTTGCTCCCTTTAATTGGATCTGCTCCTGACCATTTTGCAGGATTTAAAGCTTTTGACTATATCAGTGGTTCCTAAACTTTATCGAATCATAAAACCCTACAGTATCAGTATTTTTTCCACGGCACCCCTGGACCAAAAGTTTCTTATTGAGAAATTCCGAAAAAAATTAAATGAATAAAATTGTGCTTCTATGTCACCTTTAGGTTCAGTTATGGGGTGGTTGACAGGGCTGTGCTTCTTTCTGTCCATATATTATTTGTTTGGCAGTCATTATTACTGGTTTTACCTATCACACTGACTAAAAATCATTTTATTTGGTATTGGACCACCAACCCAAGGCACCCCTGCAAGTGTCCTGAGGCACCCCAGGGTGCCACGGCACACAGTTTGGGAACCACTGGACTAGAACAAAGCCCCCAGTAGGTGAAGGCTATTGCAGGCTGTTGATAGCCTTCCCCATGCAAAGCAATAACAAGTACCACCACAACTGTTATGGGTCAACTAATGCCAACTCAGGTACCCATAGGAAAAAATATAAATTAAAGAATTTTTTACATTTTTATTTTTAGATTTTTTTTGTACAATTTTGTGCATTGTTTATTTTTAAATTAATTAGATATTGTGGAATCTGGAACTGGAAGCCCGAGTTCAGACTCCCAGTCCCAGTACGCAGGCAAGAGCAGATAAGCCGGGTCTGGCATTGGCTCCGTGACACCTACCAGGCCTGGCAAATGGTAAGACTACTCTTACTGCTACCAGACAGTGCCAATTTATAAATTGCAGCAAAGAAAATTTAGTAATTAGACTCCTAATTGTGGCCCTTACATTTTATTAGTAAATGACCACCAGATATCTCCTCTTCAGTAAATATACTGTACATTTATAAACCAGAGAGTAATACTAGATAATGAAAATGATATCCAATATACAGGGTTTGAGGGATTATTGTACATAATTGATTACCTTGAAAATAGTGAGATTGCCAGGGATAAATATTCCAGGCACAAATCTGGTAAGGTTCCTGGGAATTAGAGACAGTTGGCAACCATGAGCCTGTCCCACTTTCTTTGCATCCTTTTTTTTCCTTATTCGCTTGTATTAAAAAAATATATATATATTATATTACTGTAAAGATGGGTCTGTGATCTCCTTTTTACCCTCTGCACAAGTATCTTTATCAATGCGTTCAAGTGATATAATGCAATAGTACCAGGACAGTGGATATAAATGTTTATAATAATAATGTACTGGTATTCTTTTGTTGTTTTGTATAAGAAATGTAATGGTGTTCTGTAAATTAAGTGACCATTTTATACTCTTTCAGAGTCCTGCTCCAATGTGGTTTGCCCAGGGACACATTCCTGTGTTGTGGATCAGACAGGAAGTGCCCATTGTGTTATGTGCCGTTCCTCTCCTTGTCCAATGCCTCTTGCCTCTGACTATATGCTGTGTGGGAACAACAATGTCACCTACCCCTCTGCCTGTCACCTGCGAAGAGCCACCTGCTATTTGGGACGCTCTATAGGGGTCCGTCACACAGGCAGCTGTGCAGGTATCTATTACTATTGTCCTTTAACTACTATAGCATGGTTTCATGTTTATATATATTAGAAATTGATGATGTTGCTTTATGCCCAATTTTATGTAAAGTGATTTTTGTACAATAATTTCCAATCAATACTATATGCACTGCAAGCAGTGTCTGTATTAAATACCCAAGCAGAAAAATCACTATAGCAGGAATAAAATAAATATATCGTTTTTGAAGGCACACATTTCTGCACTGTCACATTTTTTATTTACAGCAAATGTAATACTAAAGCTGCATACACACACAACGATTTTTTGAACGACTATCGTTAAACGATATAGTTTAACGATAATCGTTTAAAAAAATCGTTCACTTTCTGAGCCAAACGATGAACGATTATCGTTCATGCGCGTTCACGTTTGTAGTTTGTAGTTCAGTCAGACTTGTCAACTGAACGATTTTCATTAAGGGAATATGCAAAAATCGTTTGTAGTTAAAAAAAAACGTTCATTACACTAAAAAATCTGACAGATAATCTGACAGATAATCGCTCATAAAATCGTTCATAAAATCGTTGGTAACAATCATTGTTTGTGTATGCAGATTTAGAATTAGACAAATGTACAGCACATGTTTTGCTCTTTATGTAAAAAATTACTAATTATTTCAATGGTTATTATTAGTATGTTTTCTTATTTGCAATTAAGTACGTTACATTTAACTATTTTATTACTCTCCATTCTTGTGTGACAATAATGGACGAATATTGTTTCAAGCAGTTGGCCAACTCAAAAAATACAGGTTAGGCAGAGCATTGGCAATTTTGTCATCAGGTACTTTTAGGAATTATTTTTTATTATTATTATCATCATCATCAAATTTTTTATTTATTTTTCTTTGTGCTCATAGCAATGCCTCATCTTTTTTTCTGGATGTCTCATATTGTATATGTCGGTTGGCCATGCATTTTACATTCCATATTTTGCATTTTTTATAAACACCATGGAGATGCATTCACTCTTGTTGCTGCATGATTTAAGCATGTAGGAAAAAGTACAGTGTCTTGTCTGTAATATGTTATGGAATTATTGTATTGTTATTATTATTAGTAGTAGTAAAACATGTATTTTCTTTCTTTTACAGTACACTCCAAATTTTCCATGGATGTCGATGATGCAGTGAAGAATTATGTGTGAGATTATTATGATGTCATGGTGATGACAGAATAAGCACACGGGCATTCCATGTGTAATTTGTACATACAGTGAGGCATATTTATTAACTGGACGTGTTATTTATATGTACCAACCAAGCTCCTCTACCCAAGAGCATGCATAGCAGGGTTTTATGGCTAAACTCTTGCACATTATAAGGTGATATCTTGTAGGAAATATCCAATTTTGTAGTAAGATAAGGTGAATCTGTTGCCACTATGTTTTGGTGGATGCAACCTATTTATAAGGGACACCTAGAATGAGTTTCTTGGGCAGCAAATGAAGTCTTTCCTGTTTCTGGGTGGCATTGTGACACAGGCAGACTGGTCAGTGGTGTAGGGAATTTGTACCTCATGCCATAATTTGTTGTAATGATATAAGGGTATATGGAGATCAATGGTTTGCTATCACATAATGACACAGAAAATAACTATGTGACGTGAAGACTGTCTCTTGCTTCAGCAGTTAACTTAGTGACACCGATGGAGAGCAGCTATGAGGTTGGCAGACTGCTATTGCTACATATTAACACCCAAGCAAAGCAAGGGGCATGGTGTCTGCATCTCCCATTGTAGGGCACCAGAGACACACACATGACGTCTTTTCAGAATGCATTGCTTGTTGTAAAAACTATTGCAGCATTTGTTAATACTGTACAAATATGGAAACATCTACCACTGGCACAACTCATGCCAGCACATCACAGCCACATAAACAGGCTTTTAATCACTGTTTATTTCTTATCTACTGTTCACAGTTTCGGGTGTAATTTGCCTCCTATTGGTAAAGGTCAGAGATCGCAGTGCTGTTTTTCTATTTTTCTATCTTTGTGTCTTTACTCTTTTCTATCCATGAAAATAAAGTATTAAAATTTAAACTTGTGTCCTTTATTGACAGGAAATGCTTTTGTTGATGGGCACAGCAGCTACACAATTCTTAGTAAACCTAAAAGCAGATTTGTCATATTGGGCAGGGTGCATCAGTATTGCAGTTTGAATGTGGTGCATCCCGCCAATGATCGCATTTATAGCGACGTTTTGTAACGCCGAATGCATGAAGATTTAAGCAAAGCACAGCTCTTCCGTTACTTTGCAGTGTGAGGACTTCCGGGTTTATGGAGTCCTTCTGCACATGCGCTTCCATCGTTCAGTTATGTGCAACCGCGGGGGACACTGGGAGGTATCCTATGGGGTTGGGTACTGGATGCCGGTACTCGGGATCCCGGCGGTCAGAATCCCTACACCGGCACCCTGACAGGTTTAGGATACCTAAACGTGTCAGTCAGTATCCTAATCCTCTCCCTAACCCTCCCGGTGCCTAACCCTCCCCCTAACCCCAGTACTTACCGTTGAGATGCTGGCGGTCGGGATTCCGGAGCCGGGATTCTGACTGGTGTCGAGATTCTAAGTGCTGGCATCCCGACTGATGGGATATTGACCACATCCCATGATATGGGCTTCTGTGGTTAGAAGCCCATAGGCTTCTATTAGGCAATGCCTTCTATAAATGGCGTTGCCTATCTGGAACAAGTTTGCATTACAGATCTTGATCCCTCCTTAGTGCCTAACCCTAACCTCCCAGTCCGCAGCCTAACTATAACCCCCCCGGTGGTGGCTAAACCTAACCCCACCCCCCTCCCCAAGTGGAGTAAACCTAACCTTGCCCACTATAAGTTCAGAATGCCGGCTGTCGGGATTCCGGCATCAGCATCTCAACTGATGACGGGATTCTGGCGCCAGGGTTCTGGCTGCGAGTCAGGATGCCGGCGCCGGGATTTTATCCCATGCGGTGGCAAATTAACTACATCCCGTTTAAAAGATTCTGCTTTGTAATGGCACACAAAATTTGACACAATTTCTGTTATTAAACGGTAACCCCATTCAAAAAGGATGTTGTCTAATTAAAATCATTATGTAAGTTATTAGAGCTTGTTGAAATAAATCCTGATATTTGAAATAGGGCTTCTACCTGACATCACCTGCTTAAAACTCAGAAGACATGTACAAAATATAAATAAATAAGTAATCTGTGAAGGTGGAAAGGGCAGTACCATGGCACAAGTATCACTTTGAATTTGCTCAATTCTAATAAAAGTGTCTAGCCTTCCTCAGGGTTGCATAGATTTATGAAGCACGGTGGCCACAGTTACACAGCACCGTCAGGCAGAGGGAAGGAGTTTGGTGAAGTGAAGGCATCCCTAGCGAAGTACAGAATAGGCTATAAGAGTCTCAGAAACCCTTGTCCATCACTTCATTTGTTAGAAAAAATGTTTTTTCTTTTCCAAATGGAAAATATTACCATCTTTTTCTTCAAAATAAAAATGGGAAAAAAGGTGTAACAATATAGACCTCACCACTTTCCACTAGAGATGTGCGGGTTCAGTTTTACGCGGATATGTTCGGATCTCAAAAAACGGCATCTCATTGCCTATCGACTATCACGTGTTTTGTATAGCCAATAAAATAAATATAAACTTGCGTACATCTCTGCTTTCCACTAAAGCAATGTAGCCCTCAGTGTGGGTTAATCCTGTCATAGTGGGAACCAGTCTCAGTTATTTAGTGCAGTCCATAAAAAGACCCATCTGAACAGTAGCAGTACCGCCGAGGGGCAGAACTATGGGAGACAATGGAGGCACCTTCCGCCGGGCTCCAGCACTGAAGGGGCACCTCCTCCATTGCCCACAATATATTCACCCCACTTAGGGCTGTAAATATGTACCTGAAGTGTACTGTCACGGCCGTCCAATACATGGCACCTCTTCCCGGCACCTTTTCCCGGCACCTGAGAAGCTACCATAACCATGTACTAGTGGAGGGTTCCGTGTTAGACCATCAGATGCTGCTTCGTCTATTTATAGTCTGTCCCCGCTCATTGATGTTGCTGCTCCTCAGCAGTTTCTCATGCCAGTGTGACTCTGGCAACCCCCCTCACCCACTCCTCCCTAGTGGCAGCTCTAGCCACGGACCTGTGCGGCAGGCCCGACATAATCGCGGATGTAGATCTTCCAGGAGCTGGATGTCAAAAAGGATGCACCAGACGGAGCTGCGGGTAAGGGGCATGGAAGGTGGGGAACTGGGGCACCAGCGACTGAGTCTGGGGGCAGATCTTTGGGGGAGCAACTTCCCAGCATGTAAAGCAGTCAGCAGTAGACTGGGCATTTTGTAATTTGTAGTTACACCACAGTAGCAGTCTTAGGGGTAAATTTACTAAGATTCGTGTTGATCCGAGATTGCTATCTTGGGTGAAAATATCACATTTTTGCAAATTGGGAATTTACTATCATTAAAGTCGGGTGATTTGTTCATCTTTTGGGGTTGAAATTGGGTGAGTTATTGCAGCAAATTCGGCCGTTGTTTTCACTAGAAATGAATTCATCATCGGCTCAAATCGGAAGTACTTTTCATTCATTTCTTCCTAAATCGGGAATTTACCATTATTCGTTTTGCTATATTCATCCGTTTTTACAGCCAAATCAGGGAGTCAATAGAAGTTTCAAATGCACCACATCATGAGCTGCGAGTTGCCATCAAACATACACAACTCAGTGTGAGTTGTGTATGTTTATTAATAATTTGTGTTTTTTTAGGGTTCATTTTTACTGAAAATTTTGACGTGGGGTCCCCCCCCAAAAGCTCAACCAGCCCCGGACTGATCAGCCAGTACTAGTTCCTAAAATTACGGGGAACAAATCATGTAGGGTTCCACCGTAATTTAAGAACTAGTACCTGCCTGCAGGGCCAGTGCTGGTTTTAAATATAGGGGGAATAAAAATGCCTAGGGGTCCCCTTATATTTAAAACCAGCAGGAGGGGGCATGCTGACTATTTTATACATCTATGTTTTTTCTTAGTGCACCCTTAGAGAACTATTTTGTCTTAATAGCTAAAGAACAAGGCCTGATATTTGCCAGCTGTGTGCTGATGCAGAAGTCAAGTTCTTTGCTAAAGAATAATGGACATGCAGAGCAAAGTAAATCACATTTCTGCATTTCTCTGTAAAACTATGCTCGTGGCCTAGTCCATATCTCCAGAAATCACCCTGTGCTAACCCTTTCCCTTTGAAAATCCTGCACAAAAACTGTACAGCAGTCTTGTCACAGAAGCCTATGGGTGCCTGTGTAAATCAAGGTGCATTTGCTGTGGAGTCACCATTTTAAGCCTGGTAATTGACTTCCACCATCTAACAAAAACATATGGACTGACACCAATATCTCTAACCATGGAACCAGACTGGTTGCTATTTTCCGTTAGGAATTTAAAACATGTGTTAAGCTGGGTTGGGTATTGGACGCCGGTGCTCGGGATCCCGGCAGTCAGAATCCCGATGCCGGCATCCCGACAGGGTTAGGATGCCGACATCTGCCGGTCCGTATCCTAACCTGCAATATCCTAACCTCCCCCCCTAGTGCCTAAACCTAACCTCCCCCCCTAGTGCCTAAACCTAACCTCCCCCTCCCCGCACCCTAAACCTAGCCCTCCCCCCTTAGTGCCTAACCCTAACCCTCCCCTTAGTGCCTAACGCTGACCCTCCCCCAACCCCTAACTTACCTTCAGGATTCCAGTGATTGGGTTGCCGGTGCCGGCATTCTGACCGTTGGAATCCTCTCCATCTGTATTTTAACCGCATCCACTTCTATAAACCCGCACTTTAGTAAATATTCCCATTCGATTTAAGAGGAGTGCTCATATGGTAACACACTAACCAACTGTGGGACCTCTTACAGCAGTGGCATATCTATAATGTGTAGGTCATGGGGCCTCGCACCCCGGGAAGGGGGGGGTTAGGTTTAAGCACTAGGGGGGAGGCTATGGTCAGGCATCGGCGTTGGAACGTCAGCATACTTGAGGATAGTGGTTCAGAATCCCTGGTATAAAGGATGTCCAGACCTAGCAAACTATGCTAGTTGATTGTTTCCAGTCTAACTCATTTCTGAAAGGTGCTCACCTCTAATCCTTCATCATCTGTATATCGACCTTACTATTGTGTTCCTGATTATTATTTCCTGCTGCTCCCAGCTAAACTCCAATGTGTCTGCCAGTGTACCAGACCTATGGCATTTAGGTACCATGGTGTAAACAAAGTGTGAAAATGGAGCAATTTTTTTTTTATTCATTGTGGAAAGATTATGCATCTTCATTGAAAAAATCTTTTTATAGTCACAGTAAACAGAATAAGCAACTTTGGGTTCATTTAGATGTTTTCAAAACCATTTACTAAACTGCAAAATAGTATGTGTAATCTCCGACCAAGTATGTGCAGTCTCTTACCAAGAATGTGTAGTGCCCTACCAAGTATGTGCACTCTCTGACCAAGTATGTGTAGTCTCTGACCAAGTATGTGCAGTCTCTGACCAAGTATGTGTAGTGCCCGACCAAGTATGTGCAGTCTCTAACCAAGTATGTGCAGTCTCTGACCAAGTATGTGCAGTCTCTGACCAAGTATGTGTAGTGCCCGACCAAGTATGTGCAGTCTCTGACCAAGTATGTGTAGTGCCTGACCAAGTATGTGCAGTCTCTGACCAAGTATGTGCAGTCTCTGACCAAGTATGTGTAGTTCCCGACCAAGTATGTGCAGTCTCTGACCAAGTATGTGCAGTCTCTAACCAAGTATGTGTAGTGCCTGACCAAGTATGTGCAGTCTCTGACCAAGTATGTGCAGTCTCTGACCAAGTATGTGTAGTGCCCGACCAAGTATGTGCAGTCTCTGACCAAGTATGTGTAGTCTCTGACCAAGTATGTGTAGTGCCCGACCAAGTATGTGCAGTCTCTAACCAAGTATGTGTAGTGCCTGACCAAGTATGTGCAGTCTCTGACCAAGTATTTGCAGTCTCTGACCAAGTATGTGTAGTGCCCGACCAAGTATGTGCAGTCTCTGACCAAGTATGTGTAGTCTCTGACCAAGTATGTGTAGTGCCCGACCAAGTATGTGCAGTCTCTGACCAAGTATGTGTAGTCTCTGACCAAGTTTGTGTAGTCTCTGACCAAGTATGTGTAGTGCCCGACCAAGTATGTGCAGTCTCTAACCAAGTATGTGTAGTGCCCGACCAAGTATGTGCAGTCTCTGACCAAGTATGTGTAGTCTCTGACCAAGTATGTGTAGTGCCCGACCAAGTATGTGCAGTCTCTGACCAAGTATGTGTAGTCTCTGACCAAGTATGTGTAGTGCCCGACCAAGTATGTGCAGTCTCTGACCAAGTATGTGCAGTCTCTGACCAAGTATGTGCAGTCTCTGACCAAGTATTTGCAGTCTCTGACCAAGTATGTGTAGTGCCCGACCAAGTATGTGCAGTCTCTGACCAAGTATGTGTAGTCTCTGACCAAGTATGTGTAGTGCCCGACCAAGTATGTGCAGTCTCTGACCAAGTATGTGCAGTCTCTGACCAAGTATGTGCAGTCTCTGACCAAGTATTTGCAGTCTCTGACCAAGTATGTGCAGTCTCTGACCAAGTATTTGCAGTCTCTGACCAAGTATGTGTAGTGCCCGACCAAGTATGTGCAGTCTCTGACCAAGTATGTGCAGTCTCTGACCAAGTATTTGCAGTCTCTGACCAAGTATGTGTAGTGCCCGACCAAGTATGTGCAGTCTCTAACCAAGTATGTGTAGTCTCTGACCAAGTATGTGTAGTGCCCGACCAAGTATGTGCAGTCTCTGACCAAGTATGTGTAGTCTCTGACCAAGTATGTGTAGTGCCCGACCAAGTATGTGCAGTCTCTGACCAAGTATGTGTAGTCTCTGACCAAGTATGTGTAGTGCCCGACCAAGTATGTGCAGTCTCTGACCAAGTATGTGCAGTCTCTGACCAAGTATGTGCAGTCTCTGACCAAGTATTTGCAGTCTCTGACCAAGTATGTGTAGTGCCCGACCAAGTATGTGCAGTCTCTGACCAAGTATGTGTAGTCTCTGACCAAGTATGTGTAGTGCCCGACCAAGTATGTGCAGTCTCTGACCAAGTATGTGCAGTCTCTGACCAAGTATTTGCAGTCTCTGACCAAGTATGTGTAGTGCCCGACCAAGTATGTGCAGTCTCTGACCAAGTATGTGTAGTCTCTGACCAAGTATGTGTAGTGCCCGACCAAGTATGTGCAGTCTCTGACCAAGTATGTGCAGTCTCTGACCAAGTATGTGCAGTCTCTGACCAAGTATGTGCAGTCTCTGACCAAGTATGTGCAGTCTCTGACCAAGTATGTGTAGTGCCCGACCAAGTATGTGCAGTCTCTGACCAAGTATGTGCAGTCTCTGACC
Source organism: Taudactylus pleione (assembly GCA_031769625.1). Lineage (NCBI taxonomy): Eukaryota > Metazoa > Chordata > Amphibia > Anura > Myobatrachidae > Taudactylus > Taudactylus pleione. Next base: position 2,695,502 of record JAUIMM010000043.1, read on the forward strand.
AAGTATTTGCAGTCTCTGACCAAGTATGTGTAGTGCCCGACCAAGTATGTGCAGTCTCTAACCAAGTATGTGTAGTGCCCGACCAATTATGTGCAGCTTTGACCAAGTATTTGCTGTCTCTAACCAAGTATGTGTAGTCTCTGACCAAGTATGTGTAGTGCCCGACCAAGTATGTGCAGTCTCTGACCAAGTATGTGTAGTCTCTGACCAAGTATGTGTAGTGCCCGACCAAGTATGTGCAGTCTCTGACCAAGTATGTGCAGTCTCTGACCAAGTATGTGCAGTCTCTGACCAAGTATTTGCAGTCTCTGACCAAGTATGTGTAGTGCCCGACCAAGTATGTGCAGTCTCTGACCAAGTATGTGCAGTCTCTGACCAAGTATTTGCAGTCTCTGACCAAGTATGTGTAGTGCCCGACCAAGTATGTGCAGTCTCTAACCAAGTATGTGTAGTGCCCGACCAATTATGTGCAGCTTTGACCAAGTATTTGCTGTCTCTGACCAAGTATGTGCAGTCTCTGACCAAGTATTTGCAGTCTCTGACCAAGTATGTGCAGTCTCTGACCAAGTATTTGCAGTCTCTGACCAAGTATGTGTAGTGCCCGACCAAGTATGTGCAGTCTCTGACCAAGTATGTGCAGTCTCTGACCAAGTATTTGCAGTCTCTGACCAAGTATGTGTAGTGCCTGACCAAGTATGTGCAGTCTCTAACCAAGTATGTGTAGTCTCTGACCAAGTATGTGTAGTGCCCGACCAAGTATGTGTAGTCTCTGACCAAGTATGTGTAGTGCCCGACCAAGTATGTGCAGTCTCTGACCAAGTATGTGTAGTCTCTGACCAAGTATGTGTAGTGCCCGACCAAGTATGTGCAGTCTCTGACCAAGTATGTGCAGTCTCTGACCAAGTATGTGCAGTCTCTGACCAAGTATTTGCAGTCTCTGACCAAGTATGTGTAGTGCCCGACCAAGTATGTGCAGTCTCTGACCAAGTATGTGTAGTCTCTGACCAAGTATGTGTAGTGCCCGACCAAGTATGTGCAGTCTCTGACCAAGTATTTGCAGTCTCTGACCAAGTATGTGTAGTGCCCGACCAAGTATGTGCAGCTTTGACCAAGTATTTGCTGTCTCTGACCAAGTATGTGTAGTCTCTGACCAAGTATGTGTAGCGTCCGACCAAGTATGTGCAGTCTCTGACCAAGTATGTGTAGTGCCCGACCAAGTATGTGCAGTCTCTGACCAAGTATGTGTAGTGCCCCACCAAGTATGTGCAGTCTCTGACCAAGTATGTGTAGTGCCCGACCAAGTATGTGCAGTCTCTGACCAAGTATGTGCAGTCTCTGACCAAGTATGTGTAGTGCCCCACCAAGTATGTGTAGTGCCCGACCAAGTATTTGCAGTCTCTGACCAAGTATGTGTAGTCTCTGACCAAGTATGTGTAGTCTCCGACCAAGTATGTGCAGTCTCTAACCAAGTATGTGTAGTGCCCGACCAAGTATGTGCAGTCTCTAACCAAGTATGTGTAGTGCCGACCAAGTATGTGCAGTCTCTAACCAAGTATGTGTAGTGCCCGACCAAGTATGTGCAGTCTCTAACCAAGTATGTGTAGTGCCCGACCAATTATGTGCAGCTTTGACCAAGTATTTGCTGTCTCTGACCAAGTATGTGTAGTCTCTGACCAAGTATGTGTAGCGTCCGACCAAGTATGTGCAGTCTCTGACCAAGTATGTGTAGTGCCCGACCAAGTATGTGCAGTCTCTGACCAAGTATGTGTAGTGCCCGACCAAGTATGTGCAGTCTCTGACCAAGTATGTGTAGTGCCCGACCAAGTATGTGCAGTCTCTGACCAAGTATGTGTAGTGCCCCACCAAGTATGTGTAGTGCCCGACCAAGTATTTGCAGTCTCTGACCAAGTATGTGTAGTCTCTGACCAAGTATGTGTAGTGCCCGACCAAGTATGTGCAGTCTCTAACCAAGTATGTGTAGTGCCCGACCAATTATGTGCAGCTTTGACCAAGTATTTGCTGTCTCTGACCAAGTATGTTTAGTCTCTGACCAAGTATGTGTAGTGCCCGACCAAGTATGTGCAGTCTCTGACCAAGTATGTGTAGTGCCTGACCAAGTATGTGCAGTCTCTGACCAAGTATGTGCAGTCTCTGACCAAGTATGTGTAGTTCCCGACCAAGTATGTGCAGTCTCTGACCAAGTATGTGCAGTCTCTAACCAAGTATGTGTAGTGCCTGACCAAGTATGTGCAGTCTCTGACCAAGTATGTGCAGTCTCTGACCAAGTATGTGTAGTGCCCGACCAAGTATGTGCAGTCTCTGACCAAGTATGTGTAGTCTCTGACCAAGTATGTGTAGTGCCCGACCAAGTATGTGCAGTCTCTAACCAAGTATGTGTAGTGCCTGACCAAGTATGTGCAGTCTCTGACCAAGTATTTGCAGTCTCTGACCAAGTATGTGTAGTGCCCGACCAAGTATGTGCAGTCTCTGACCAAGTATGTGTAGTCTCTGACCAAGTATGTGTAGTGCCCGACCAAGTATGTGCAGTCTCTGACCAAGTATGTGTAGTCTCTGACCAAGTTTGTGTAGTCTCTGACCAAGTATGTGTAGTGCCCGACCAAGTATGTGCAGTCTCTAACCAAGTATGTGTAGTGCCCGACCAAGTATGTGCAGTCTCTGACCAAGTATGTGTAGTCTCTGACCAAGTATGTGTAGTGCCCGACCAAGTATGTGCAGTCTCTGACCAAGTATGTGTAGTCTCTGACCAAGTATGTGTAGTGCCCGACCAAGTATGTGCAGTCTCTGACCAAGTATGTGCAGTCTCTGACCAAGTATGTGCAGTCTCTGACCAAGTATTTGCAGTCTCTGACCAAGTATGTGTAGTGCCCGACCAAGTATGTGCAGTCTCTGACCAAGTATGTGTAGTCTCTGACCAAGTATGTGTAGTGCCCGACCAAGTATGTGCAGTCTCTGACCAAGTATGTGCAGTCTCTGACCAAGTATGTGCAGTCTCTGACCAAGTATTTGCAGTCTCTGACCAAGTATGTGCAGTCTCTGACCAAGTATTTGCAGTCTCTGACCAAGTATGTGTAGTGCCCGACCAAGTATGTGCAGTCTCTGACCAAGTATGTGCAGTCTCTGACCAAGTATTTGCAGTCTCTGACCAAGTATGTGTAGTGCCCGACCAAGTATGTGCAGTCTCTAACCAAGTATGTGTAGTCTCTGACCAAGTATGTGTAGTGCCCGACCAAGTATGTGCAGTCTCTGACCAAGTATGTGTAGTCTCTGACCAAGTATGTGTAGTGCCCGACCAAGTATGTGCAGTCTCTGACCAAGTATGTGTAGTCTCTGACCAAGTATGTGTAGTGCCCGACCAAGTATGTGCAGTCTCTGACCAAGTATGTGCAGTCTCTGACCAAGTATGTGCAGTCTCTGACCAAGTATTTGCAGTCTCTGACCAAGTATGTGTAGTGCCCGACCAAGTATGTGCAGTCTCTGACCAAGTATGTGTAGTCTCTGACCAAGTATGTGTAGTGCCCGACCAAGTATGTGCAGTCTCTGACCAAGTATGTGCAGTCTCTGACCAAGTATTTGCAGTCTCTGACCAAGTATGTGTAGTGCCCGACCAAGTATGTGCAGTCTCTGACCAAGTATGTGTAGTCTCTGACCAAGTATGTGTAGTGCCCGACCAAGTATGTGCAGTCTCTGACCAAGTATGTGCAGTCTCTGACCAAGTATGTGCAGTCTCTGACCAAGTATGTGCAGTCTCTGACCAAGTATGTGCAGTCTCTGACCAAGTATGTGTAGTGCCCGACCAAGTATGTGCAGTCTCTGACCAAGTATGTGCAGTCTCTGACCAAGTATTTGCAGTCTCTGACCAAGTATGTGTAGTGCCCGACCAAGTATGTGCAGTCTCTAACCAAGTATGTGTAGTGCCCGACCAATTATGTGCAGCTTTGACCAAGTATTTGCTGTCTCTAACCAAGTATGTGTAGTCTCTGACCAAGTATGTGTAGTGCCCGACCAAGTATGTGCAGTCTCTGACCAAGTATGTGTAGTCTCTGACCAAGTATGTGTAGTGCCCGACCAAGTATGTGCAGTCTCTGACCAAGTATGTGCAGTCTCTGACCAAGTATGTGCAGTCTCTGACCAAGTATTTGCAGTCTCTGACCAAGTATGTGTAGTGCCCGACCAAGTATGTGCAGTCTCTGACCAAGTATGTGCAGTCTCTGACCAAGTATTTGCAGTCTCTGACCAAGTATGTGTAGTGCCCGACCAAGTATGTGCAGTCTCTAACCAAGTATGTGTAGTGCCCGACCAATTATGTGCAGCTTTGACCAAGTATTTGCTGTCTCTGACCAAGTATGTGCAGTCTCTGACCAAGTATTTGCAGTCTCTGACCAAGTATGTGCAGTCTCTGACCAAGTATTTGCAGTCTCTGACCAAGTATGTGTAGTGCCCGACCAAGTATGTGCAGTCTCTGACCAAGTATGTGCAGTCTCTGACCAAGTATTTGCAGTCTCTGACCAAGTATGTGTAGTGCCTGACCAAGTATGTGCAGTCTCTAACCAAGTATGTGTAGTCTCTGACCAAGTATGTGTAGTGCCCGACCAAGTATGTGTAGTCTCTGACCAAGTATGTGTAGTGCCCGACCAAGTATGTGCAGTCTCTGACCAAGTATGTGTAGTCTCTGACCAAGTATGTGTAGTGCCCGACCAAGTATGTGCAGTCTCTGACCAAGTATGTGCAGTCTCTGACCAAGTATGTGCAGTCTCTGACCAAGTATTTGCAGTCTCTGACCAAGTATGTGTAGTGCCCGACCAAGTATGTGCAGTCTCTGACCAAGTATGTGTAGTCTCTGACCAAGTATGTGTAGTGCCCGACCAAGTATGTGCAGTCTCTGACCAAGTATTTGCAGTCTCTGACCAAGTATGTGTAGTGCCCGACCAAGTATGTGCAGCTTTGACCAAGTATTTGCTGTCTCTGACCAAGTATGTGTAGTCTCTGACCAAGTATGTGTAGCGTCCGACCAAGTATGTGCAGTCTCTGACCAAGTATGTGTAGTGCCCGACCAAGTATGTGCAGTCTCTGACCAAGTATGTGTAGTGCTCCACCAAGTATGTGCAGTCTCTGACCAAGTATGTGTAGTGCCCGACCAAGTATGTGCAGTCTCTGACCAAGTATGTGCAGTCTCTGACCAAGTATGTGTAGTGCCCCACCAAGTATGTGTAGTGCCCGACCAAGTATTTGCAGTCTCTGACCAAGTATGTGTAGTCTCTGACCAAGTATGTGTAGTCTCCGACCAAGTATGTGCAGTCTCTAACCAAGTATGTGTAGTGCCCGACCAAGTATGTGCAGTCTCTAACCAAGTATGTGTAGTGCCGACCAAGTATGTGCAGTCTCTAACCAAGTATGTGTAGTGCCCGACCAAGTATGTGCAGTCTCTAACCAAGTATGTGTAGTGCCCGACCAATTATGTGCAGCTTTGACCAAGTATTTGCTGTCTCTGACCAAGTATGTGTAGTCTCTGACCAAGTATGTGTAGCGTCCGACCAAGTATGTGCAGTCTCTGACCAAGTATGTGTAGTGCCCGACCAAGTATGTGCAGTCTCTGACCAAGTATGTGTAGTGCCCGACCAAGTATGTGCAGTCTCTGACCAAGTATGTGTAGTGCCCGACCAAGTATGTGCAGTCTCTGACCAAGTATGTGTAGTGCCCCACCAAGTATGTGTAGTGCCCGACCAAGTATTTGCAGTCTCTGACCAAGTATGTGTAGTCTCTGACCAAGTATGTGTAGTGCCCGACCAAGTATGTGCAGTCTCTAACCAAGTATGTGTAGTGCCCGACCAATTATGTGCAGCTTTGACCAAGTATTTGCTGTCTCTGACCAAGTATGTTTAGTCTCTGACCAAGTATGTGTAGTGCCCGACCAAGTATGTGCAGTCTCTGACCAAGTATGTGTAGTGCCCGACCAAGTATGTGCAGTCTCTGACCAAGTATGTGTAGTGCCCGACCAAGTATGTGCAGTCTCTGACCAAGTATGTGTAGTGCCCCACCAAGTATGTGTAGTGCCCGACCAAGTATTTGCAGTCTCTGACCAAGTATGTGTAGTCTCTGACCAAGTATGTGTAGTGCCCGACCAAGTATGTGCAGTCTCTAACCAAGTATGTGTAGTGCCCGACCAATTATGTGCAGCTTTGACCAAGTATTTGCTGTCTCTGACCAAGTATGTTTAGTCTCTGACCAAGTATGTGTAGTGCCCGACCAAGTATGTGCAGTCTCTGACCAAGTATGTGTAGTGCCCGACCAAGTATGTGCAGTCTCTGACCAAGTATGTGTAGTGCCCGACCAAGTATGTGCAGTCTCTGACCAAGTATGTGTAGTGCCCCACCAAGTATGTGTAGTGCCCGACCAAGTATTTGCAGTCTCTGACCAAGTATGTGTAGTCTCTGACCAAGTATGTGTAGTCTCCGACCAAGTATGTGTACTCTCCGACCAAGTAGGTGTAGTCCCATACCAGGTATGTGTAATCCCCAACATTCCCATTTTGTAGTCTGTTTTCTACAGTCCAATGCATCATTTTGCCTGTCCAGCACTATTTAGGAATTGAACCTTCTTCCTTGGTCTGCCCATTATCATCCTCAAAATATACTGACTCTGCATTAGATGACATTTTGTTTCATCAGTCACTGTGTTGGCATGTAAAAAAAAAATAGCCAGTTTAGTCTGCATGTACAGTTTCATGATAGTCCTTGTGGGTATCTTCCACTTGATTTTACTTCCACTTGCTACTACTTTTTACATAACAGAGCACATATGCTGGGTAAGACAGGGGGCATGGCCAACTCTGGGAGGCAGGGCCGTAACTAGGGTAGTGCGACCTGTGCCATGGCAGGGGGCGCTGTTCAGGCCTGTCAATTTTCCTGTTTATTATCATCCTCACTAGTAGTTTCCTCTTATTTTATCCCCAGCATCTCCTGGTCTCCCCTATCTCGTCCCTGGCCCTTCCCCATGAGACCATGGCCCTTTTTTAGGTGTGTTATCACCCTATTTAAAAAATGCTCTTTCTGGCACTGGGCACCAATAAGTCTAGTTACCGCTCTGCCGGGAGGCATGGCTACACCTGCTTGTTGTCATTGTATACAGTAGATGTACTTGTATGCATAAGGCAGGGACGTTAGGGGGCCCATGTGTGAGCTTTTTGCATAGGCCTCCTTCCCCCAGAAATTTGGGGGCAGCTGTGCAGAAGACAGCAATGCACCTGAGTCTTTGTTATCTTTCGCGCATGCACCATATTTCCAGCAATTTCCATTGAAATAGTATGGTGCCAGCGTTCACCTGGAACTTGTGCAGGATGGGCCCTCTTTGACTCAGGGGTCCATGTGCATGGCACTCCCTGCACCCATTGTAGATACGCCAACACTTTACATTTGAACGCGTTGAAGTACTTTGGTTGCACCTAGTATGGTATTTCCTACAGTAGATCACTATAAGAAATACGCTGTCAGCATGGATGGTACAGTATGTCAGTTGAGGGACGGAATGCATTTCATATTCATGTAGGAAATGAAACCCCCAGGGTCTGTTTCAGGGATGAACGGTATTGCACAGCCGCACTGAAGCAGATGCAATACCATCCAACAAAATGTAAATGCAGCAGGAAGTGTCTGTATGAAATAGACAACTCCTTACTGCATTTCTGATCTGAGTACAGCATTCGTAGATGCTGCCTCGGCTCACCATAGCAACTATGGCGACCAATGATCGCTATGGTTGCTCCACTGGCTAGGCTGTGTAAGCTGAAGCCTGGTCACTTATGAGGCCAGGAAATGTGCAGACCTCTAAACATCGAGGATGTATGCTAACCATTGGATAGCATACATCTCTGAATCAGGCCCCAAGTCTGTATGTGGCTGCCTCTGGACAGGCAAGGGTTACAATTGTTTGCGAGCTGTTTGGTATTTGGAGCTATGGGGAGGTGAGCCTATAGATGTGGTTTAAGGGAGGGTCCTCAGGGCTGAGCGCTCGCAACCGGCTCGATGTTGGTCCACAGGGCATGCGCACGAAGGAGACTGCTCCGTCGTGTGCATGCGCGAGCCCCCGCTAACGACGGGTGATCCGAAGCAGACGGAGCGAGCTGTCGATGTTAATTGACAGCTCGCTCCGTTTGCTGGGCGAGCAGGGGGCGTGCCCGGCCAAACGGAGGCGTTCCTTTCGGAACACTTGCCGTTTTGTGGGCGTCCCCACTGACATCAGTGGGTAGCTTCCTGCTCAAACAGAGCAGGAAGCTCTCTGGGGCTTAAGGTTGACGAGACCCTACCCTAGGGTCTCGTCGTAAGCCCCGATGGTTGCGATGGTCTTGACCATCGCGACCATCTCCCTTAGCGGTCGCCCTGTTTCTGAGCGACCACTTGCATTCTACGACCGCCTCTGAATGAGATCCTTATTGTGTAGCCGCGGGGGGGAGGGTTAGCGTTAGGGATCCCCGGGGGGACTTAGGGTTAGGCACTCCCCCCTGGGAGGTTTAGGGTAGGGAAAGGGGGGGTTAGGGTTAGGCACCACTAGAGGGGGTTAGGGTTAGGCACCCCCAGCCGGGAGGTTAGGTTTAGGCACTAAGGGGGGAGGTTAGGGTTAGGCATCCCTAAAGGAGGGTTAGGGTTGGGGGGGGAAGAGGGGAGGGTTAGATTACTTACCTGATGTCGGGATTCCAACCCGTCGGGCTGGATTTGATCCGCCGGCATTGCATACATAACTATATACTGAACATTTTTGTAACCAAGTAGAATGCACACCAGTAATTCATGCACTCATGTGCTTTTTTGTGCTTCCCATCATTTCCTTTCTATTATAATGTGGTCCAGGGGTTACTACTTTTTTTAGTAACTTGTTACATAATCTTAGCCTAAGCACAGGAAAATAAATAATTGCCCCGTGTAAAGTATAAATACTGAGCATACAAATATACCATTTGATATGCTGGACAGATTATGGCAAACCTTTTTATTATACCATATACTTATTATATCAGTATTGTACAGGTTTTTTTAATATATATATTGGTCTTCAATAGTGTGTATATTTAATCTGTAACTATCAGGATCCTTTGTTCTAACTTGGGCCTACTACTTCACAGATTGCACCATCATCATTAGAATTAATTTTATCTCATACTAGCTGAAGTACCCGTCATCCATCCAGTGGAAGGCTCAGAACAGACTCCCCGGGTCATAGTTATGACCAGCATACACCAATGGGTGTTTCGACCAGGACCTTAACCCCTCTAAATTAGTCCAGGATCCCTAGACCACCTCCTGTTGGTTTCAGCCCAATCAGTGCAGGAGTGTCCGAATGCATAACCGGACAGACAAACAAGCAAACCAATGAATTTTATATATATGATATCCCAAAATCATCAAGAGACCATGTAAAGAAAGTCCATTTTTTAGAACAAAACAAAAATAATAATTTAACCTAATTGTATAAACCAGACTATTCATAGGACACTGGGCCTGATTCACTATGGATCGCAACTGCGATTGCAATAGCGATTGCGCACGCAGTCTCGCTGTTGTGATATGCTAATCTACTGCGATCGCTATGCCGTCGCAGCACAACATAAGGACGCCCATTTTACCTTACACACATGCGTAATATTTAGCAAGACTATAAAACCATCGGTACAATCGAGTACCACCGCAGCCTCACACACACTTGCACAAGCTCTGACCTTACTCAGGAATTGCTAACCTCATTGCACGCTGTCAGTACATAAGCTGTGTATGACATTGCAGTGGATAATTTATGCACTCCCCTGTAACAGCATTCAAACGCACTGGCACGTCTGCGTTTTGCCGACAACACCTCATCACCACCCCCAAATGGTACTTCCTGTAAATTACTCTGCGATGGGTCTGCGTAGTTACTGTCCGCTTGCAGTGGAGTGTTCACTGCCTGAGCAGTATGCAACAATCGGCCCTTTACATACAGTACATAATCGCAGTTGCGATCCCAGCTGAATCAGGCCCACTGTACACACTAATCTGATTGTTACATGTTGTATTTATTTATACTTTCAATTCTCTTTCTAAACAGCCATCTATATTCTTCTAAATTTTATGATAATGTTCCCTCAGATAGTGATACACATCTATACACAAACATTCTGGTCCTCTACTGTCATCTAGTGATGTTTAGTGATAATGCAGTCAACTCATAGCAACTGACTTCCTCTTTCATCCAGATTATCTTGTCCCTCATGCATTCCTCCTGCACTCTAAGGAGTATATTTATATTATTTATTAAAGTGCAGGTTTTCGAAGTGGAGATGTTGTTGCCCATAGCAACCAATCAGATTCTACTTAACATTTATCTAGCACCTTCTAGAAGATAATAGCTACAGTAAATCATGCTTGCTGACATTTAGCTCCCTCCTTCCGGGTCGGGAGCTGTTGGGCTTTCACAGTGGGGGGGCATGTCGCTGTGTGGCCCGGCTGATGATGCATCATTGGGGGCAGGGCATGGGGGCTTGACGGCGCGATAGCGTCATCATGGCCCACCCCCTTTTCACAATGCCGATATTAATGGCATTGTGAAGCAGGGAGCGGGGCCACATTGACGCGATTTAGCGCGAATCACATCACCGCCCCCGCTGCCGTGATTTATACAGTAACTGCGGGGGGGGGGGTCAAGTCGGCAGTCGGCAAGTATGATTATCTGTCTTGCCTGATAGTATGCTATTTAATTCCTATAGACCAGTGGTGGATTTTACCTAGGGGCTGCGAGGCTGCCCCCCCCCCCAGGAAAATCAACCACTTCAATGAGCCAGTGTAGTCCGTGACTGCACTGGCTCCACTGTGACTGGAGGTGGCTTCCCATTGGGAAGCCACCTCCAGTCACAATGGAGCCAGTGCAGTCGCTGAAGACAGGTAGCCCCAAGGGGAGGTGTCTCCTCCCCCTGGGACTGTCAGTCCAGGCTGCGATCAGCAGAGAGTGGTTTCCAGGGTGCTCATGTGTGGCGCCACCGCCGCTCATGCACATGCGGCAATCCCAGCGCCTGCCAGATTCATTGAGCAGGCGCCGGGACCTAGGCCAGCAGCAGCGGCAGCCCCCCTCAGGTAAGAGGGCAAGAGCCGCTGCTGCTATAGACTTCATCAGTGGTTCCCAAACTAGGTCCTCAAGGTACCCTAACTGTCTAGGTTTTATGAATGTTCATGTTTGAGCACAGATAATTAATATCTCATTCATTTTTGATTTAGCTAAGTCACATGAGCTTAAGCAAGGATATCAATAAAATCTGAACTGTTAGGGTGGCTTGAGGGCAGAATTTGGGAACCACTGAACTCCAATGATGCATTTTTTTTTCTTTGCAGAGGCATGTAACAAGCATTAACATAACATCCGGAGAGTGCTCACTTGTCATCAAATCAATAGGGGTGTGATACAAAAGGTCAACAATAAAAAGGTCGGCAATAATTTGGTTGACATCAAAAGATCGCAATGTAAAAAGGTTGACGTGACATTAGTTAGTTCAGACCGGTTCAAAAGACAGACACAGAAATGGTTGTCATTGATCCACAAGGACAAGGATAGCCAGATTGCAGAAGTTTTTGGTGGGCTGTATGATTCAGTCACACAGCAATGTTGAGCTAGGGTCAGGAGAATGTGAAGAAAAGAGAAAATATGTAAAGTTATGTGTTGATTATATATAGGGAAGATAATTGGGTAGAATAATTTATAGAGGTTAAGTGGGTGGAATTTGAGTTTGATAAGCTTGTCTGAAGAGGTGAGTTTTCAGGGAATGCTTGAAGGTATGAAGATTTAAGGACAGTCTTATTGTGCATAGGAGGACATTCCACAGAGTGCGTGCAGCCAGAAAAAAGTCCTTTAATCATGTCGGTGTAGTTTGGTTAATATCCTTATGTGTAAGTACTGTAAGAGTATTTTATCAGTGGTGTATCTATATTGGGTGCAGTGTGTGCGGGGCACACAGGCCCCCGGGTCCAGGGGGGCCTCGCACCGCACTCCCTGCACCCATATTTTTTAAACTTACCTGTCCGTGGTCCAGCGTCGGGTGTCGGCGCTGCTAAGAACACCGGAAAATGGCCACCGCGGCCATTTTTCCAGTGTTCTGCGCATGCACAGTAGACTCCAGGCATTAGAGTGTGCCCGGATTCTACTGCGCATGCACAGAAAGTCATGAAATGGCCGCCATGGCCATTTTTGCGGCGTTCTGCGCATGTGCAGTAGACATCGGGCACACTCTAGTGCCCGGAGTCTGCTAATGCTTCGGTGGCTGGCCAGCCACGTCAGTCGGCTGCCAGCCAACAGGGAGAGAGGAGGGAGCACTGCACAGGGAGTACACACGGGCCCCCTCCTCTCTTAAAACGCCCTTGTATTTTATATTGTATTCGGTAGAATACAGATAATGGAGGGAATGACAGAGTGGAGAAACAGATGATGAGCGTTTAGCAAGGAAGATTAGTCTTGCAGCTGCATTCATAATGGATTGAAGTGGTGAGACTCTGTTTTGGGGAAGACCAGTAAGGAGACTATTGCACTAATCAATGTGGGAGATAATGAGTGCATGAATGAGAGTTTTTGCAGTGTCTTGTGTAAGATATGATCGGATTCTGGACATGTTTTTTAGATGTATGTAACATAAATTGGAATCAGATTGAATGTGGGGGAAAAAAGGACAGTTCAGAGCCAAGGATAACACCTACGCTGCGGGCTTATTGGGTAGGGTTGATTGTGGAGCTATCAACAGTGATAGAGATATCAGGCTGGTAAATACTGTTGGCTGGTGGAAATATTATTCATTCTATTTTGAAAAGATTAAGTTTGAGGTTGGCGAGATGACATCCAAGATGAAATGGCAGAAAGACCTTCAGTAACTTGGACCAATATACAGATTGTGACAAATCCGGGGAGGATATAAGATATAGATTTGAGTATTATCTGCAACATACAGATGATACTGAAATCCAAAAGAGCTGATAAGTTTACCAAGAGATGTGGAATAGATTAACAAAAGCAGGAGACCTAAAACTGAGCTTTGTGGTTCTCCAGCTGATAAAGGTGGAGTCAGAGAAATTGAAGGATCGATTAGACAAGTAGGATGCAGACCAGAATATAGCTATGTCTTGAAGACCTAGGGATCGTAGAGTTTTTATGAGAAGAGAGTGGTCAACAGTGTCAAATGTAGCAGAAAGCTCTAGAAGAATTGGAAGTGAGTAATGGCCTTTAGACTTAGCAGTGATCAGATAATTCACTACCTTAGTGCTGTCTGTGTGGAGTGTTGGGAATGAAAGCCTGACTGAAGTGGGTCCAATAAGTTGTGCTAGTGAAGAAAATGTGTGAGGCGGATGTAGGCAAGTCTCTTAAGTAGCTTGGAGAATCATTAAAGCAAAGAGATGGGACGGTACTTTGAGAGAGCTATTTTTCACATGGGTCAAAAGTTCACTCACTCTCCCCAGCCGTTTTTAAGTGGTGAGCTGAAATGTTCTGCCACTTAGATGGTATCAGTGGCGTATCTACCGTAGGTGCAGGGGGTATGGATACTATGGGGCCCGGACTGACCCTGGGCTGGGCCCTCACCCTACACCTATGGTGCCAGGTCTTGGTCCAAGCCCCCCACACACTCCCCCCCACAAACTCCTCACTCTCCTCTCTTCGACTTACCTGCTACTTGGTAGCGGCCCACCCTCCGTTGTTGCGTCCTACTGTGGCCACTTCCTCCCAGCATCAGTCAGTGAGGAGGAGAGATGGAGCTGACCTGGAGAGGAGGTCTGTCTGCCCTGTGCAGCTCGATCACGGAGCAGGTAAGTCGAGGAGAGGGGAGTGAGGAGGGTGCGAGAGGGAGTGGCACTAATGGAGGGTAAGGGCCGGGGATCTATGGGGGTGCGTGAAAATTTTGCTATGGGACCCCCTAGATCTACTGTAGTTACACCTCTGGATGGTATTGTAACTTTAAATGGTAAATACACTATTGTACCTCTTTATTCCTTCTATTAAACTGTTCTAAAGCAGATCAACATATTATACATACAGTAGGTCTGTAACATAGAAACTTACTGAAAAGTAAATTTGAGTGGGTTTATACGGTAGGTGCGCTGCAGAGACAGGTGAACGTCAGAAAGTATTGTGGGATCTGTGAGATTTGGAGCTAATCAAACTTCCAACATAAAATCAATAAAGGGGGCGGGAGAATTGGATCTAAGTGCTCACCTTGCAGTTAGTTTATGTGTTAGTCAGAGTTTATACTGTGACAATGTTCGAGGTAGAAATGATAATTTAACATACACAGGATAGGTTAAGAAGTCTATTTATTCTTACCTGCTCCTTCATATTAGCAGACCCTCCAACATGATGCCATACACCAGGAAGAAAATGCTCTGCTCCTGCACTTTTTTCTTAATGATTGCAGTTACTTGTGTTATACTAATTCAGTGGCTCCCAAACTAGGTGCTGTGGCACCCTGGAGTATCGCAGGGAAATTGCAGGGGTGCCACGAGCTGGTGGTTCAGGACCAAATCAATTTATTTATGGTCAATGTAAAAGGCAAAACTAGAGTTGGAGGCTGTCAATCATAAAATGTGAGGACAAACAGAAGTTCAACCCTGTCCACACTGCATAATTGATTCTAAGGATGACATATAAGCACAATTTACTTAATTTAATAATTTTTGCTGAATTTCTCAATAGCAAACTTTTGACCTAAAGGTTAGGGTTACTGCTGAAACTCTAGGATATCGTGATTTAAGAAAGTTTGGGAACCACTGAACTAAATGATAAGAAAGGTGCTTTTAACACAGTGGAACATTTTGTGTCTGGTGGAAGGGGTCATGTTTGGAAGGTATGTATTATTCATAGCCTGGTGTATGGTGCAGGACAATGATGTCTCAGTCTGGTGCCACACTCCCAAGAGGAAAAAATAGGGAGGGGGGCGGCATCTGATGGGAAGAAGGAACTGTACCAGACGGGAAGTGGATGGGCAACCAGGGGATATGTGCTGACACTTCTTACTCAATTCTTTAGTCTTCAGCACACAAACATCTCTTCCCCAGGCAAGTTTAACAATGAAATCTTCAACAATGCACCAGGTAAAGATTCAAACCAGAAACAAACAATCTATAGGAAAGATTCCTGGACTGCACACCCTGAATATATATAATAGGAGGTGCTACCTGTTGAGACTTTTATTGCAGGCACAGAAACAAACAAATCACAAGTGCACAACTCCAAATTACTGATTATATATAAATATATTATTCAATAAAATTTGCAATGAATAGAGATTTTTAGCATAATCATGGCCAAGGTTATAGGCCTACCCACCATATCCAGGTAACCTCTGTAGGGTAGGTCCCTAACATACTAGGGTTCAAATCCAGAGCACAGGACACCCCTAAATCGGTGCAGCCTAGTCACCCCAGGACATCGCTATAATGAGAAAAGTGAAGTGTGAAGTAAGAAAGGTAAGAGCAGCTGTGGCTGGATAGGGAGGTGAAAATACAAATATAATAAAAACAAACAGTAAAGTGTTAAAAATGTGTAAAAAAGAAAGAATGTGTTATAATGCGATGCCATGAGGCAGACCAACCAAAGCAATCGAGGGGACCCACGCCCCAAAAATCAACCCAAAGTTGCACTACAGTATATAACTTGTAGGACTTACCTAAAATTGTGCCTATTACTAGTGTGCATATACAATACCAGACTCCATGCTTTAAACCAATGAAGGAGGTTTGCTAGTCCAGGCTGAAGGCGTCTCCTTTCCTTCAGGTGTGCAATGAAGCACATTAAATGGAGTGTATAGGAAAGATTCCTGGACTGCACATTCTGAATATATATAATGGGAGGTGCTACCTGTTGAGACTTTTATTGCAGGCACAATACTAACATACTAGGGTTCAAATCCAGAGCACAGGACACCCCTAAATCGGCGCAGCTGAGCCACCCCAGGGCATCGCTATAATAAGAAAAATGTGTGAAATAAGAAAGGTAAGAGCAGCTGTGACTGCATAGAGAGGTGAAAATACAAATACTGTATAATAAAAACAAACAGTAAAGTGTTAAAAATATGCAAAAAAGAAGAATGTGTTATAATGCGATGCCCTGAAGCAGATCAACCAAAGCAATCCAGAGCTGCTCTTACCTTTCTTACTTCACACTTTACTTCTCTCATTATAGTGGTGCCCTGGGGCGGCTTGGCTGCGCCGATTTAAGGGTGTCCCGCGCTCTGGATTTGAACACTAGTATGTTAGGGACCTATCCTACAGAGGTTACCTGGATATGGTGGGTAGGCCCATAACCTTGGCCATGATTATGCTAAAAACCTCTATTGATTGCAAAATTTTATTGCATAATGTATTTATATATAATCAGTAATTTGAAGTTGTGCACTTGTGATTTGTTTGTTTCTGTGCCTGCAATAAAAGTCTCAACAGGTAGCACCTCCTATTATATATATTCAGGGTGTGCAGTCCAGGAATCTTTCCTATAGATTCAAACCAGGCTGGGATATCAGAGAAATAAAGGTTCCATCCTTTGGTTAATGCTGTTATGCAGTATTTAAGTACCATCTTCCATCCTTTGGTTAATGCTATTATGCAGTATTTAAGTACATTCACATTAAACTAAGGGGATTAGATAGGAAACCTACACTTCTATAAATGTATGGTCATTAATCTAATTCAGTGGTTCTCAAACTCGGTCTTCAGGACCCCACACAGTTCACATTTTGTAGGTCTTCTAGCAGGCGCACAAGTGTAGTCATTACTCACTGACACATTTTAAAAGATCCCCAGGTGGAGCTAATTAGTTCACTTGTGATTCTGTGAAAAGACCTGCAAAGCATGCACTGTTTGACATCCTGAGGACCGAGTTTGAGAACCTGTGATCTAATTAAAACGAGTTGGATAGTGCAGACCAGGTGGTCATAACATAATTTCCAGACTAAGGGGCCTATTCATGATGTTAATTATCGGGGTCTGAATGGACCCCGATAATTAATATTCTAACTCGCCCCGGATTCTGGAGCAATTCATCATTGCTCCAGCACGGTGACAACTGATGCAAAGTCACCTGTCCCCGTGAACGGCTTCACTGTTCCTTGTCAGAGCAGTGAATCTTTTCACTGCTCCTTTCGGAGCAGTGAAGGGAGTGTGCATGTGTACCCTACAGGTCACGCATGCGCACAAGAGCCCCAGACAGAAGGAGCCGTACAGGGGCGGAGGGATCCAAAAAGATCCCTCTTTGCGACCCGGGACTCCGTCCCATAGGGAAGGAGCGGGTATCGGAAGCATTCGCCATCTGAAGATGGTGAATGCTACCGCACTCAAGCTCCAAAAATATTGTATTTCTACTTCAGGGTCCATAGGGTATCCACAGGATACCTTGGGGTATAGGTGATGACGTCAGGCATCGGGCACCATAGAGTTAAGTTTTCAGCCTCCCAGGATGCACTAGGGTCCCCCTCCTATACCCCGCCCCCGAGCCAAGGCATCTCAGTTTCGTTGGTGCCCAGCTCGGAGTCAGATGCACCTGTTTAGAGGGGGGCTAAGGATAGCCCCTGAAGTTTTTCTACAAGGCAGCTGTGGCTGCACATCTGGAGGTACAGCATGGACAGTTATTCTTGACGTCCATGCTGTCTTCCCTACACCCCCGCCGGTACCAGAACGCCGGTACTGATCCGGGGATGCTGGTAGGCATCTGGGGTCACAGCTAGCGGTGACCCCAGATGTTTGGGACCATGGTCGGATTTAAGGGGGACAGCAGGTAAGCAGCGGGGTCCCGCGTTGGGTCCCCGCTGGAACATGGTACGGAGTCCCCAGGCAAGGGGCTCCCTGGGGACTGGCTGCAGCGTGGAGCCAGATTTCGGACCTGCGTTTCCACTACCCCCCTGAGACAGCGGACCGCAGCAGAGCAGTAGCTCTGCGGCGTCCCAGGGGTTAATTGCATGCCAGGGGAGTGCGCCTTCCCTGTACACAGCCGGCGCCTCCCCCGTTGCACACAGCCCTCTCTGCACCTGCCGATTGGCCCTGTGGCAGCGCTCCTCCCCCAGGCCGGCCTCCTCTCTGCTCCTCGGTGGCCATCTTTATGGAACCATGGTGAACGCTGCTGGAAGCTGCTGATCGGTGGCATCGTGGTCTGGGTCCCTCAGCATACCTCTCCTCCGTTGGAACAGGTCTGTGTATGCAGCGCTGAGTCCTACCAGGCCCTGTGTCTGCGTAGTTGAGGATCAGCGCTGATAGTGCAGGGATTGATTTCTTTGCATTGTATGTGACTGCTGCTAGCATCTGCTGCCTGTACTTTCACTTTCTACTGTCAGCCTTTTCACTGTCTCTGCTCTTATTCTGCTATAGCCCTTGCGGTGCGGTGATTGCAGGGCGGTTCTTTCACTATACTAACGCATATCAGTGAGAGGGGTCACATACTTGCCATCATGTCTGAAAGTGATTTTCCTCTCCAGCTTCTGTGCACTACATGTAAGGTACCTATAGCGGAGGGGGAGGGTAGCGCTGAGGGGCTATGTCGGCCGTGTTTTTTATTGACGTGGCCAATTACTGTCACGGCTCCGGTACAGGAACCGCCCTGGGCTTGTTTCGCTAAAGCGCTTACAACCCTAGTGGGCCAGTTAGCTCCCCAACCTGCGTTCCCTCAAATGGGATTGTCCCAGCAGTCAGTGGTGTCGTCACCCATGCAGGGGTTCCCGAGACAACTGATGGTACCCCACAGTCTCCCTATTTCCCCTCCTCAGGTCTCTCAGGAGCCGGCGTGGGTTAATTCTCTGACAAGTTCTGTGCAGCATTTGTCAGACGTGTTACAAGGGGAGTCCGTGTTGCGTCTCTGTCCACTCCTTATGAGGATGACGAGGGGATGACCAATGATGGGGAGATTCTGGATCTGTCGGACCAAGAACCTCTCCGTACTAAAGAGTCGGACGCTAAGTCTAAGGTTTATATACCTGGCCTTATTCGTGCAGTCCGCACAGCTTTAGTTATTGAGGATGATGAACCTCCGGTATCAAAATCCAAATATGCCTTTTTCAAAGATGTTAAGGGTGACGCCACAGTGTTTCCTCTTTCGGGTCAATTGGTGGACCACTTAGAGGAAGCGTGGAAACATCCTGGCATACGGTATCAGCCTCAAAAACGTTTAGCAGTGGCTTATCCGTTTGTGGACAATTATTTTGCTAAGTGGGAATCCCCACCACAGGTGGATTCTCATGTGACACGCCTGGACCAAAGTGCCACGTTGCCCATGCCCTCCATGTCCTCCTTAAAGGATGCCACGGACCGTAAGGTGGAAATCTGCCTGAAGTCCGTTTATTCCCTCGCGGGGGGGGGGGGGGGGGCAGCCAGGCCGGCTATGGCCATTTGTTGGGTAGCCAGAGCTATGGAGCGCTGGGCTGATAGTTTGGAGGCATCTTTCGATTCCGACTGTTCGGCTGAACAGACCGAGTTGATAGGCAATCTCCAGGATTCGGCCACTTACATTAACGAAGCGGCTTTAGATATCAGTACCCTGACTTCCCGGGTTTCTTCGGCAGCTGTGGCGGCTCGTCGCACCTTATGGTTGCGATCTTGGAAGGCGGACGCCGATTCCAAAAAGGGTTTGGAAGCTTTGCCTTTTAATGGAGAAGTCCTATTTGGTCCGGATCTGGACAAAGTTGTAGCCACGCTGGCGGCAGCCAAATCGGCATGTCTCCCGTCTGCTGCAGTTCCTTCCAGTTCAGGTACGTCGTCCTTTTGGCCTTACAGGGCCCAAGGTAGGCCTAAAGCACAGTCCTTTCCCCGTCAGGCTGGCCCCGAAAAATCGGCCAAGCCCCGGAAGCAGGCCTGGAGTACCAGACGTCCGGCCCCTAAGTACGATGACAAACCTGTGGCCTGACGGTCCGGGCCTCCCTTTGGGGGATCCCAAAGTGGTAGGCCGCCTGCTGCAGTTCGCCCAGTGTTGGTCGGTTACCACGACAGACACTTGGGTTCATGAGGTGGTTTCGCACGGGTATGCCCTTTCCTTCCGGCACAGGCCCCCATCCCGATTCTTCACCACGGGTCTTCCATCAGACCGGAACAAAGCCATGGAACTGCGGAAGGTTTTGCACACTATGCTCCAGGCTGGAGTTATAGTGCCTGTTCCATTCTCCCAGAGGGGCCAGGGTTTCTATTCCAATCTGTTTTTGGTGCAGAAACCCAATGGGTCGTACCGTCCGATCCTCAACCTCAAAGCACTCAACAAGTCCTTGCGGGTGCAGAGGTTTCGGATGGAGACCCTACGGTCCATCATTCTGGTGCTGGAACCTGGGGATTACATGGTGTCGCTGGACATACAGGACGCTTACCTGCATGTCCCTATTCTTTTACGCCATCAACAGTTCCTCAGGTTTGCAATCCGCAATGATCACTTCCAGTTCCGGGCATTACCTTTTGGGCTGGCGACAGCACCACGTGTGTACACCAAGGTTATGGCGGTCATGGCGGCTTCCCTGCGGCTGCAGGGAGTCCGCATGTTGCCGTACCTGGACGACCTTCTGTTGGTAGCAGGATCTCCAGAGCTCCTTCTGCGCCACTTGGACCTGACGATTGCGGTACTCCAACGGCACGGCTGGTTAATAAACTGGCAGAAGTCCACCCTGATTCCGTCTCAGAGGATTCTGCACCTCGGAGCCTTATTGGCGTCCGGACAGCAAAGGATCTTTGTGACGGGGGAAAAGATCTCTGCCTTACAGTTGAGGGTGCGCAGTTGTCTGCAGAGTCGCCGGGTGTCTCTGCATTCGGTGATGAGGTCACTGGGCTCCATGGTGTCAGTATTCGACATGGTGGAATATGCCCAGTTTCACTCCAGACCTCTGCAGCAATTGATCCTGTCCAAATGGAATGGACTGCCTCAGAGTCTAAAATCCCAGATGATGGTGCTCACTCCGGAGGTTCGCCTGTCCCTTGCCTGGTGGTTGCAGACGACCCATCTCAACAAGGGTCATCCGTTTTGGGTGGCAAACTGGGTCCTATTGATGATGGATGCCAGTCTTCGGGGCTGGGGAGCGGTCTCGGGTCCACACTTGTTCCAGGGCAGATGGACTCAGGCGGAAAAGGAGCTTTCGATAAACAATGCTCTCCAGCAGGCCCATCGGGTTCTCCACGGTCATCCCGTGCAGGTCCAGTCGGACAACGCGACCACCGTAGCCTACATAAATCGGCAAGGAGGAACCCGATGTCGGGCGGCACTTGTAGAGGTGTCCCGCATCCTGATCTGGGCGGAGCGCAATCTCCCGGCCATATCAGCGGTATTCATACCGGGAGTCCTCAACTGGGAGGCTGACTTTCTCAGTCGCCAGGACGTTCATCCGGGGGAATGGTCTCTGCACCAGGACGTCTTTCAACTTCTGGTGGACAGGTGGGGTCTTCCAGAGATCGACCTCATGGCGTCACGGCACAACAACAAGTTGCCGGTGTATGGGTCTCGCACAAGAGATGAAAAGGCGTCTCTGGTGGATGCTCTGTCCGTCCAGTGGACGTTCCGGTTTGCCTATGTCTTTCCTCCGTTTTCCCTTCTTCCACGGGTAATCCAGAAATTCAAACAGGAAGGAGCTCCTGTTGATAGCTCCCGCGTGGCCCAGACGGCACTGGTTCTCAGACCTTCAGGGTCTGTCCATGGACATCCCTCCACGGTTGCTGCTACGACTGGACCTACTGTCACCGGGTCCTTGTCTTCACCCAGACCTGACTCAGCTGTCTTTGATGGCGTGGCTGTTGAGACGGCCATGTTAAGGTCCAGGGGGTTTTCCAGCTCTGTAGTACGCACTATGCTGAGAGCTCGGAAACCGTCTTCTGCAAGAATATACCATCGTGTGTGGCATACATTCTTCCAATGGTGTCGACCGAGAGGTTATGCACCTCGGGAGTTCCGTCTGTCTAGAGTGCTAGCCTTCCTACAGGCGGAGCTGGACCATGGGCTTCGCCTTGCTTCTTTGAAGGTGCAGGTGTCTGCCCTGTCTGTCTGGTTCCATCGTAGGATTGCTAGGATCCCTGATGTGTGCATCTTTATGCAAGGTGTTCTTAGAATTCAGCCGCCATTTGTTCCACCGGTGGCACCTTAGGATTTAGCTGTGGTCCTGAGGGCTCTCCAGGGACCGCCGTTTGAACCACTGGGCTCAGTGGACCTTAAATGGCTGACAGCTAAAACAATTTTCATTCTGGCCATTGCTTCAGCCAGACGTGTTTCTGATCTAGGGGCTCTCTCTTGTAGACCCCCTTTCCTGATTTTTCATGGGAACAGGGCGGTGCTGCGCACTCTTCCTGATTTCTTCCCAAAGTTGTTTCCCGTTTTCATATCAAAGAGGAAATCGTTGTGCCGGCTTTTAACTCACCTGACCTGTCGGTGGGTGAGGCCACTTTGGACGTTGTGCGTGCCTTAAGGATTTATGTTGACCGCACTTCTTTGTTTAGGAAGTCGGACGCCTTGTTTGTCCTCTATGGCTTCCGTAAAAAGGGTTGGCCTGCTTCAAAGCAAACTTTGGCAGCTTGGATCCGTATGGCCATTTCAGAAGCTTATCTTCATGAAGGCCTGCCGTTTCCATCCTCTGTGAGGGCTCGTTCCACTAGGTCTGTGGGTCCTTCGTAGGCAGCTCGACGTGGTGCCTCTGCAGTCCAGATCTGCAAAGCTGCCACGTGGTCCTCGGTCCATACCTTTGTGAGGTGTTACACGTTTGACACCTTTGCCTCTCAGGATGCTTCCTTCGGGCGGCGGATTCTCCTTTCAGCACAGGAGCGTCCCCACCCTTGAAGGATACTGCTTTGGGACATTCCCCAGGGTATCCTGTGGATACCCTATGGACCCTGAAGTAGAAAATATGAGATATGGTAAGAACTTACCTTTGTTATCTCTATTTCTACGAAGTCCATAGGATTCCACAGGACTCCTGCCCTGTCGCACCTGTGCTGCAGATGGGCTTTACTCTGGTCACCGGTTTTTCCTTCTCCCTCTGGTGATAATGTGATTCTTGTGTGTGTCCAGATCTTTTTTCTCTTTATTCCTTCTCCTCCTCCGACCTATGGCTTGGTACGTAACTGAGCTGCCTTGGCTCGGGGGCGGGGTATAGGAGGGGGACCCTAGTGCATCCTGGGAGGCTGAAAACTTAACTCTATGGTGCCCGATGCCTGACGTCATCACCTATACCCCAAGGTATCCTGTGGAACCCTATGGACTTCTGGACTTCGTAGAAATAGAGATAACAAAGGTAAGTTCTTACCATATCTCATATTTTTCGGAGTTTGATTCTGTCCCTATACTAATGTATGGGGACAGCGGGCCATTCCACAAAAGGAAGGTAATTAGGAGATATCTGTGTTATCTCCTGCTTTACCCACTTGATGAATGGCTCGATAACATAATTTCTACAATTACAGGTGAAAATGTTAGTTTTCACCTGCTTTTGTAAAAATTAAGTGATGATGAATAGGCCCTGAACCCTTTCCATGTTCTGTAGTTTAGGTTGAAATGACTGATGTTAAAATTGTTAATTCATGAAAAGTTAATGCTATAGCAAAATAGACTGGAAGAATAAGTATAGAACAGCATGTACTGGTTGAATTGGGTCATGTTGGAATGTCTACACTAGTCAGTCATGACTCTTGTCAATACCACTTCCCTTTCATTGCTTGAACTGCTGGCAGCTATTACTCTGGCTCCATTGGTTCCAGTTCCGTCTAATCATATGACTGATTTGTCTAAATCTATCATATAATTGCTTGGGGCTGAGCTGTTATATCCCAACCTCAAAACTAAATGTAAAATACAATTTTGGATAAGATAAGTCCACCTTTGTTGACTGTTTTGCTAAATGTGCAAAATTGCAATATGCCAATAATTGCTTAGATACAACCAGTAGCAAAGTATATCTACTGTAAGTGTGACCTTTTGGACCAAATGTATGCAATACTCTGCATTTGCCCATACTCACCTCCCTATCACATGCCCAACTCTAGTTGTTTGAAAATGCTAATGGGGCGTGGCAGAAGACTGATGAAGGAGACTTCGCAGAAAGTGGTTTCAGTTAGATACTGTATATTCTGCTAGAGCATGGGTAGTCAGTGTTTTCCTCTTTGGGTGTCAGGTGTTCATCATTACAAGACTAAACATTTTCCAAAGTGCCAACACCATTACAACATTTACAAAAGTAATAGATGGGCATCAAAAATGTTAGTGGCTTCCCTGTATTTCCTTTTTGGAAGTTGGTTCGCTCAGGATATGTTGATAATTTGTATTCATGGGGACAGTCATATGCATTAAAATTTTGTACTGTTACTTGACTAATGCAAGCCATACATCAGCGTTGTAATTCTCTGATCCACTGACAAACCGATGAAAACCGCTGATCGGCAGGCATCGATGATCTGTGACCCATCAGGGAAATTCTGCATTTTAAAATTCCTTGCCCAACGAGATCATTTTTTTTAGTCGAGATCTGCAAATGCCCGACCCATATGTCAGGGGATCGGGAAATCGCAGATGTATAGGCTCCTTAACTGTATAAAATAAATAGATGTGAGCGGTGCCATAGGTTACCCTATAACTGCAGCCTAAGAGAAAACAGGGTTTCCCAGACCCTTAAGGGTAGATAGATATATAAAGAAGGATTTTTTTTTTCCCTTTAAATGAATCTTGTGTATCACATACTTTGATTAGACCTTTCCTTACCCATATAGGGTGAGCTAATATGAAGATTGAGAGAGGTCAAAGTAATGATCACAACTATTATACAATTGGGTAACATCTTAAAACAATGATTTAATGCAATAATGGGGGATATCGATTTAGGTTCAAATAACATTTATTATACATTTATAAGTGGCATTAAAAGTACATCATTTCTGTCACGGACAAACATAATATTAAAACATAAAATGTTTTTGCTATTTACAGACAGTAACTTGATAATAGAAATGTATATTTAATATTTATTTTAAATATTAATTTATTATATATTAACATTTTATTGTCTGTAAATAGCGAAAACATTTTATGTTTTAATATTACTTTTGTCCATAACAGAAATTATGTACTTTTAATGCCACTTATAATAAACATTGGGCCTGATTCAGAGCAGTTCACTATTTGCGGTCGTTCGTTCAAAAACAAGGGGTGGCTATTCAAATGATCCGTTCGCAAATTGCAGTCTGTTCACACCTCTAAGTCTGAACGAGCGAGCAAAACATACGCTCGTTTATTTCATAAAAACGCCCCCTGGCCGCTCGCACCATACGTCATGTCCGCTATTTATTAGATTAATTGAGTACATCGTACAGCGTATGAACTGCTCACTATTCTTGTGGTTGGTTTTTTCAACCGCTATTTTGCGAGCAGTTCTGAGTTAAAAAAAACCAAGTGACGTGGTCAATGACGCTGCTTTATTAATTATGCACTCCCTTAAAACGCCCGTTTTGACCTTTAAGCACGCCTGCGTTCGAATTCCACTCCCCCGTTTTCAAGCACCTTCCCCTGTTACCACCCACATACGCCTCATTCTGTCACTCAAAATAGCAGGCACTCGCTATATAGCGTACAAACGATTTTCGGCCGCACTGACTGGTTCGCGCATGCGTACTAAAAACAGTACTCATGCGCAGATGTGCGAACATCGCTCGGAACGAGCGTACTGCCGCTAGCGAGCGGCTCTGAATGAGGGCCATTATTTGAACCTAAGGGAATACCCTCTATTATTTAATCAAATACTTTATTAATGGTTCTAAGGTGTTACCAAATTATATAATAGTTGTGAAAATTACTTTGACCTCTTCCAATCTATACATTAGCTCTTCCTGGGCGGGATGCATCAAGAATCGCATTTTGGATGCGATGCATCCTGCCAATAATCGCATGCATACCAGCGTAGTAACTCTGTATGCATGGAAATGTAAGCAAAAGACAGGTCTTTCATTAAGAGCTGTCCTTTGTGGTGTGGGGACTTTCAAGATTAAGACCAACGTGGCCACCAGCCAGCTCAAGCGCGAGCCATGGGGTACTCTGGGAGGGATCCTATTGGAACCCCCTTGAGGAAAGCTCTGAAAAGAAGCCCATAGGCTTTTATTAGGCAACGTCATCTATAGATGGGGTTGCCTATTGGGTCCAAGCTCCGGAAAGCTTTCTCTTTTGGAGCTTGGTGCATATGGAAAATGATCCTTCTTTATATATCTAATTGACTGACTGCAGAAGATTCACTCAGAGGCCCAGGCTTTACTTGGTATGTAGGTCATGCTTCGATCTTCGCTTTGGTCTCCTCTGTGACAGAAAGAGGAGGAATAGGGGGATATGTGCATGCCTAGTAGGAGAGAGCCTGATACCGTGAGTGCCACTCAAAACATTCTCAAGTGCCAGCTAGTGGCACTATTGCCAGGGATTGCCTACCCATGTGCTAGAGAATGCATCTAACCAAAGACTAGGATTGGAGTTATAGTGAAAATATAAAGCAAAAAAAGTAGATATTAAAATTAAAGAATTTTAATTACCGAATCTTTTTCAGAGAACAAGCATGGTAAGCTATCTTAATTTTTATTTTTGTTTATTTCCATTTTTCCAGAAGCAAGCTATTGTGCATGAAACTAAAACTACACAAGTATCCATTCTGATGCCATCCATTTAAAATACAAGGATACAAGTAGCACACATTTATAATAAATTTCCAAAAACATAATGAGACTAATCTAAAATAGTTATTTCCATTTGTTTGCTTCTATCAAGATCTTATTATCACTTTTGTTATCCAGGACAGAAAGGATGAGACTCGAGTGTACACATCCGGGGTTCTGGGGTTTCCACAGCGAAGTCCAGAAAAAGAAACCACTCCTTCAACACGATTTCTGCAGACAAGAGGGCCGCCAGAGTCACCCTGCAAAAATGAATTGCACACCAAGGATAAAGATTATAGTAACTATCAATGGCTGTTGGAGACAGTGGTTAGTGGACATCTCTCTCTTCTATACTTACAGAACAGAAGCCATTGATCCTATTTCCAGGACTAGCAGTACACAGCATGCTATTATAGATGTTCTCTGCCCAAGACACATTACAGGCTGCACGACTGATCACATTTACATCTGTTTCCATCAGAGCTCTGGGTAATGTCCCATAATCAGTTATTGTGCCCCAACCAGCCACAGAGCAACGGCAGCCGGGACCCAAATCTGAGTTGGCGCCAGGAAGACTGATAGTCATTACTGAGGAAGTGATGGTAGCTGAACTGTTCAACTAAGAGGATTAATGGAGAAAAAAGTTTAATGTGGACGATATTAGAAAAGCCAAACACTGTAAATCCAATTCTGCTATGGTAGAAGAAATCTATTCTTACCTTTAAGAGGTGAATATCATTCTGAAAAGTTGTGGGGTTGTATTCCGGGTGTTGGAATGAGTCCTGAATACTTAACACCTGAACTAAACTGTCAGGGGTGTGCAGGTTATGAGCACCAAGTACGACACGTACTATGTCCACGGGCCTGCCACAGAAACACAGATTGTAATCTCTATTGTGAGGACGGCTGTACATATATAGTGTGGCATTGATATCAACAATAAATGCAAATTAAGGAATGTGTTTTCAGCCAAGATTACAACACTTGATTTGTGTTTAATTACTTAAATATAAATAGAAACTTAACTACCCAGATATAGTGGGCGGGATGCACCAATATCAGAAATGCAGTTTTCGGGGGTTTGACCCCATTTCTCATATGTATCGAGCCCTGGAATGCGATACATTCCAGGACTTGGACCCGGTGGGCTTAAGATGGCGTTGCCAAGTAGAAGCCTGTGGGCTTTTATTCGCAACGTACCCCTGAAAGGGATCCAATCAAATCCCTCCCAGCACCACCATCGGCGCGCGCATAATTCGGCGCATGCACAGATGGATGCCAGAGGGACTTCTGGGTCATAAACCGGGGAGTCCCTCTCTTGCAAAGGACAGCTCTTCTTGGGAGAGCTGTCCTTTGCATATTTCTACATGCATACTGGCATAATTAATGCTGGCATGAATGCAATAAGTTGGGGGATGCATTGCATGCATATTGCAATGCGTCATGAATCCCGCCCACTGTATATTTATTACATTTGGAGGGAAATAGGGCATTTCCCTAAACTACTCTCAATAGTGGCGTAACTTAACACCTCTAGGCATCAGTACAAATGTAGGGCTGAGTCCCCGTAACATCCTTCCAGTACTGTACCCACCAAACATAGAAACAGATGTTAGTCCACATCATGCACAGCCATACTGCATACCTATAAGGGCTGTGAGTAACCTGCTTCCTGCCACCTTCATACCTGCCCCTTTATGTCTCATCTTTCTTTATCATGCCTCCTTGGGCCTGCATGGCACATATGGGTTGTATCTGGGGACCCAGTAGTGGTTTCTGTCATTCCTACCTGTATTTCTACGCTACCAACCCTCATGATTACTAGACATAGTCATTATAACACAATTATGCTGAATGTATCCAATGTACAGTGCCAGTATTGGGGAGAATTACATTTACACGACAGTCTGCATATCCTTAACTATTTTCTGGACATAATGATAAAAGGCAAAGCAAAGTTCCACCAGTTGTCACCACGGATGGCCTGTAGGCAAACAAGGAATGATAAACCTAGTACAATATGCTTGTTGCATTCTCTTTTCTGTGCCACCTTCATACCTTCCCCCTTATGTCTCATCTATCATTTTCATACCTACTGTACCTTGCGCCAGCAGAGAATATAGGGGTTGTATATGGGACTCAGCAGTGGTTGCTGTCATTGATCACTGGAAGCTCCTATTGATATAACCTATTAGTGGAACCTGGGTGGTTTTAATAGGGTAACAGCTAAATGTGAAATGGAGGTTAGTCCACACAGAGAGTACTTACCCAGGCTTGCAGGTTTATTGGTAACAGTGGTAACACAGAGGGTTAAAGGGTAACAGCAGTGACAGCGATATACACGGTGATGCAGGGCAACAGTGGTGGTCACTGGTGATGCCTATAACAGTGGTACTGCAGGTAATACTGGTCTCATCTAGAGAAGCTAAGTACTGAATATGTGTGCAGTACTGTAACACTGTATACAGTGGCGTTTGCCGGGTCACACATCTGCATGAGCACCTCAGTGACGTTATCCCGCCCGGGTCATTTCACAGAGAGGAAAAGAAAACACAGGAGCGCATTCCTCTCTTAAGAGTTAAGAGGTATGCCTTTCCCAGTTTAACCTCCTCTGTGAACTCCCATTTCTGAAGTTCAAATAACAATATAGAAGACCTGAGAGTGATTATTCAGGGAAGAAGGACATAGGAATATAAATTAATGAGGACAACGGCACTCTGGAGTAAGACTATCTCTATTGGCTGGATTCTTATCTCATTAGAATGCATACGTTAGCGGGGGGTAGTTAGGATGCCGGCGGTTGAAATGCCGACCGCCAGAATCCCGATACTGAAAACCCGGCATGGGACTAAAGATAGGCGTCTAAATACCGACGCCTATTATTAGCCCCACACCAAAATCCCGACGCCCGGCATACCGAACATAGGTTAGTCGGGAGTCACGATGTGTTAGCCGTGGGGGAGGGTTAGGTTTAGGCACCCCCGGGGAATGAAGGGTTAGGCAACCCCAAGGTGGGTTAGGTTTAGGCTATAGGAGGGGGGGTTAGGGTTAGGCACCACCAAGGGGGGAGGTTAGGATTAGGAACCCCCCCTAGGAGGGTTAGGTTTAGGGTGCTGGGAGGGGGGGTAAGGGTTAGGCACCACGGGGGAGACTTAGGGTTAGATGTATTGTGGCTGGGGCTAGGGAGACAGTGCAGGGCTGCCCAGCATTACAGATGGTAGTGAATTAATGACAGCTTCAAAGCAGAGATGGATTAAATGCAGTTGGCAGAATCTAAGGGCACTTTGTATACATTCTCCAGTCCAACTAGTTTCAATTAGGGCTCTGTAAAACGGAGCAACATTCACTACTAGTCTTGGGCGTTATTAGCACTTGGCTGTATAAGTGGAATCTATTTTGGTACTGTATTATCTAGTCTGAAAGTGCACCTGTTGAACATACTGTAGTTATGTACTGTGCTGGAGTGCTACACCATGGGGCATATCCAGTTAGCTGCGGGGATTACCCCGCGGCTAATTGTCGCGCTGGTCGGGATTCAATCGGGGGAGTCCACACGCAGGAGTCCCAGAGACCCTGCGCGAGAGTCCCCGCAATCGGACATTACCTAGCACCTCATAGAGGTGCAAGGTAATAGCTGCGGAAAACCGGCCTATTCGGCCTCGCGCGAGAGGTTAATACACACTGATTCCACAGTTCTCGTGGAATCAGTGTGTTCACGCGCGCAAGACCCAAATTAACAGCGCGGGGAAAAGCTAATTGAATAGCTTAACCCCGCGCCGTGGGACTTTTGCCCAGCAATCAGTCGCTGCTGAACTCCTGCAGCTAATTGGATATGCCCCCAAGTTTGTGATATTATTGTTGTGAAGGGGGGAGGGGGCTGCAGGGGGAGAGGGGCCTTGTCTCTTTTGTCAGTCCCGGGCCCCGCAATTTCTGATGGCAGCCTTGCTACTAGCAGTCACAACACTATGTTAATTTAATTACAAGTTTATATATTGTAAGTGACAGGGTCAGTATAATTCCACATGAGGTAAATGTGGAATATCCAGATCTCCCAGGTTTGGCAGAGCAAAGGCATTAGGAATATGTAATGTCCAGTTTAGGTGTTGCCTCAATCAGAATATAGAAAGCAGCTGATTACAGACATCTGTGTGAGGCTGGTTTAAGAACTGCAGAAACACTGGGGAAACTGATCCTGATAGTGAGATAGTTGCCCAGCTTATAGGCCCGGGGGTGACTAGTGTTATGGGGGGCACTGACTTAGCGATTTAAACAAACGATTGCACGATAGCGATGTCGTTATCATGCAATCGCTTGCAAATCGCGCATGCATCGTGCATGCATCGGGCATTGCGCGTGCCCACGAGTCACATCCGACATCGCCCGTACATGCAGGTCAACCTGACGATCTCGTCTGGTTCTGCATGTGCGGGGATGAGGGATGTGCCGGGACTGATTGAGTGAACGTTCAGTCTAGGCACATCACTAGCTATACAAACGACAGCACGATTGCAATGTCGCAATCGTGCTCTCATTTGTATATCGCTAAGTGGATACCCCCCATTAGGTATCCTGGACCTGCAAGTCCACTTAAGAAAATATTGCTGTTAGGAAGACTGTGTAACATCTTTCCTGTGAAACTGCTACATCCTGTGTACCTGCCTGTGGTGAGCAATAAAGCTACTGATGGATTTTACCTGGTGTGATTCTAGTCACAAAACTGTCGCTCAGGATCTCGCTACAAAGGGGGCGTGCTGTCGATGTTGGTGGGTGGGCTGGGGGCGTGGCTGCCCAGACGGAGGCGTTCCCATGGGAATGCCTACCGACTGGGGCCGGCCCCACTGACATCACAAGTGATGTCAGTGGGAGTGCTCTCGGCTCTATTAGAGCCGAAAGCACTCCAGGGCTTGCGGCAACGAGACCCTACTACAAGGGTCTCGTCGCAAGCCCAATGGTCGCGATGGTCTTGACTATCGCGAAAATCTTCTTGGCCGCTTGCTATAGCTGTGGGTGGTCACCCACAGCTGTACGAGCGGCCAGGAGGCCGCTCTAAAAATACAATAGGCGGGCACTGATTCAGAGCGAGCGCTCTGAAAGAGCGTCCGGCTCTGAATCAGGCCCTGTGTGTTGTTCCTGGAGGTCTAAGAAAAATGAATAGAGCTCTGTGCAGAATGTCCAGAAATGTGTTATGCTTCCACACAGCCATGGTCAAAAGTTTTGAGAATGACACAAGTATTGGTTTTCACAAACTCTGCTGCTTCAGTTTTTATGATGCCATTTTGCATATACTCCAGAATGTCATGAAGAGTGATCAGATGAATTGCAATTAATTGCAAAGTCCCTCTTTGCCATGATAATGAACTTAGGGCTTGATTTAGACCCACTCGCGAGCGATATGCGCTCGTGAGCGGGTCAATGTTAGGCCACTGCGCATGCGCACGCCGGAGCCGGCTCCGACGTGCGCATGCACGAGACCCGGCTAGCGATGGGCGCTCCGTCGCTCCGGGTCTCGCACCAAAAGGGGACGGCTGTCGATTTTGATCGACAGCTCGCACCGTTTTGGAGGCATGGTGTGGGGGTGGCTTCACAAATGGAGGTGTTCCCATGCGAATGCTTGCCATTTGTGGGTGGCCCCACTGACATCACCAGTGATGTCAGTGGGAGAGCTTCTGGCTCTATTAGAGCCAGAAGCTCTCTGGGGCTTGCGGCCACGAGACCCTACCACAAGGGTCTCATCGCAAGCCCGATCATCCTGGCCGCTCAAAATAGCTGACCATCGGGCTTGCGACGAGACCCTGCGGTAGGGTCTCGCTGCCGCAAGCCCAGGAGTGCTTTTGGCTCTATCAGAGCCAAAAGCAATTCCACTGACATCACTAGTGATGTCAGTGGGGCCGGCCAAAGATGGTAGGCGTTCCCATGGGAACGCCTCCGTCTGGGCAGCCACGCCCACCAAAGGGGGCGTGCTGTCACTCACCATCGACAGCACGCCCCCTTTGGTGCGAGACCCATAGCGACGGCTTGGCCATCGCTATTCGGGTCTCGCGCATGCGCATGACGGAGCTCCCTCCGTCGTGCGCATGCGCACTAGGGCACCATCGACACGCTTGCGAGCGCTCTGCGCTTGCGAGCGGGTCAGAATCAGGCCCTCCATGTGAGTTCTAAACCTAATTACCTCCAGAGAGTTTTAAGGTATGATGAATAGGCCCCTGGAAGCTTTAAGAGGAGGGTGGAGCTTGAAATCATTGTTCTTCCTCTGTTAATCATGGTTACCTGCAAGGAAACATGTGCAGTCATCATTGCTTTGCACAAAAAGGGCTTCAGAATCAAGGATATTGCTGCTAGTAAGATTGCACCTAAATCAAACATAAATCGGATCATCAAGATCTTCAAGGAGAGAGGTTCAATAGTTGTGAAGAAGACTTCAGGGCACCGAAGAACATCCAGCAAGCGCCAGAACTGTCTCTTAAAGTTGATTCAGCTGCGGGATCAGGGCACCACCAGTGCAGAGCATTCTCAGGAATGGCAGCAGGCAGGTGTAAGTGCATCTTCATGCACAGTGAGGCAAAGACGTTTGGAGGATGGCCTGGTATCAAGAAGGGCAGCAAAGAGGCCACTTCTCTCCAGGAAAAACATCAGGGACAGACTGATATTCTGCAAAAGGTAAAGGGATTGGACGGTTGAGAATTTTCAGATTGTTTGGGGCATCTGGAAAAACATTTGTCTGGAGAAGGAAAGGTGAGCGCTACCATCAGTCCTGTGTCATGCCAACAGTAAAGCATCCTGAGACCATTCATGTGTGGGGTTGCTTCTCAGCCAAGGGAGGGGGCTCACTCACAATTTTGCCTAAGAACACAGCCATGAATAAAGAATGGTACCAAAACATCCTCCATGAGCAACTTCTCCCAACCATCCAAGAACAGTTTGGTAATGAACAATGCCTTTTCCAGCATGATGGAGCTCCTTGCCATAAGGCAAAAGTGATAACTAAGTGGCTCGGGGAACAAAACATCGAAGGTTTGGGTCCATGACCAGGAAACTCCCCAGACCTTAATCCCATTGAGAACTTGTGGTCAATCCTCAAGAGGCGGGTGGACAAACAAAACCCCACAAATTCTGACAAACTCCAAGCATTGATTAGGCAAGAATGGGCGGCGATCAGTCAGTATGTGGCCCAGAAGTTGATTGACAGCATTCCAGGGCGACAGTGGGAGACAGACATCTCCTGCTTAGCTCTAGTGAGACTCACGATATCAACCTGCATTTTCCGCTCTTCCGGCACCATGCACCACTATCCGCTAACTGCATACACTCATTAGCTGGAGAGCTGTATGACACCCCATTCAGTACATGCTCTACGCTATCCAGAACCAGTTATCACATTGAGTACGGCTGTACCTCATTTGTCCTACAATAGTACATCCCACTGGTTAAGCAACTGGGCTGTCTGTAGTGATAAGGCATCCACTCTTGTGTACATAACTCTGCCATACCTCCGCACCTGTACACACATATTTCCAAACATATTCAGTCATTCTGTTGAAACTAAGCTACTGTAGCTGTGTGCACTCATTAGTGTTGAATATGATATAAAGGTGTCTCACGTGTCTTCCATACAATGCGCAGCGGTGAGTACCCATGTAGGATGGATCAGGGCCCCTCCACAGAAATGTTCCCCCTTGATCTGTAGCGATACCATGTAAGGTCTGGTATGAGCTCTGGCTTCTCGACCTCCGACAATTCTTGATGCCCCTGTTTAAATAGAGTAATGACACTTCAAAATGCTTACAGCCTTGAACCGAACATTTTAAAATTACTTAGGCACCACAATGATCATATTAATCACAATACACTGTTTTGTTTTTTATTAAACATCTACAAAGTCCTTCAAGGACATAACTTACTGAGCAAATTTGTGATGAATAAAAGCCCCCTTAGATAAAATTTAAATGGCTATTTGAATTTTTCTGCATTGGTCCATAAACCTCTATAAAACTCTTGAAATAAAGAATTTAGTGATTCCTTATGTTTGGCTTGGGACTACAGTACATCAGATATCATTCACAATGCTTGTTGTTCGTCACCTCCAAATATAGGAGTCCATTTACTAAGCCTTGGAGAGTGATAGGTATAAAGTACCAACCAATCAGCTCCTAACCGTAATTTTCCAAACATGTGACATGGCAGTTACTGTAGGAGCTGATTGGCTGGTACTTTATCTCCGTTCACTTTCATCTCTTACTTGCCTATCTTCCCGATTCGGCCGGGAGTCTCACGAAATTCCTTACCCCCCCCCCCGCGGTTATAAGAGAAACGCCTGCAACGGGGGAAAACGATGACGCGATTCACTCAGAATCGCGTCCTTTTGGCCCTGCCACCTGCTTCACAATGCCAGTAATTTCAGCATTGTGTAGCAGTTGCAGGGCCAAAATTATGTGAACACGTGGCCACGCCCCCGATCCACTCACAAAACTGTCCGGTCACGCCCCCTATGCCGGCCATGCCCCCTGCAATGCCGATCTGGATGCTCCCTCCCAGATTGGGCAGCCAGAATGTCGGCAACTCTCTCTCTCTCTCTCTCATTATTATTTGTGGGCTACATACAAAAGCATACAATATTTACCCAGCATGCAATAAATGAATAATGTATTTGCATCCATTGCAGTGCAACATGGTTTGTACAGAAGCAAAGTTGTTCATTTCTTTTTTTGCTTTGCTTCCAACTCTGAATCAGCCCCTGAAACTGTATGATATGTTGTAATTTAGGGTTATAGATTTTTTGCTGGAAATGGAGCTGTGTTATATCCTTTATATTACAAGTGATATTAGGGAATGAAGGGTAAACTGCACCTGCAAAAATTTGCATTGTTATTTGAATACTTTGTTATTTAGCTTTTCAATTAGGGTTAACAAGTGATTAAATACTTTGGGGCCTATTCATTTATGTTGTAATTGCAGTCAAACCACCAAAAACAAAATTATTTGGCTGCTTTGCGCATTATTTAGCATCAGGGCTATTTAACATAAGGGTACAGCCGTAGAGATATCTGTGATGTCACCTCTATTTGCATTCGCCTAAGTAGTCCTCCCCATAGCAGATTTCTAAGAGGACTGTGAAAATTGTCTATTTACAAACCTGTGAAAGGCTTAGTTTTTCGGCGATGGCACAATATTTGCCTTTGTAGCCCATAGGATACCTTTTCGCATTTGTGTGGCTATGAGACCGCTGGTCTGGAGAGCCGGCAGAGAGTTCATGTGCTGCACAGTTTCTGGAAGTCTGTCTGACACATGTTTTGTCTATAGCTTGTTTACACAGTACAGCCTAGAGACTTCATGGGACAGACTTCCTGGTTCTATGATGCCCACATGAGACATCTCTGCTGGCTCTCCAGACCAGCGGTCTCTCCGCCACACATGCTTACCAGGAACTGTCTCCTCTTCACTTTAAGAATGTTAGCGCACCAAGAGTAAGTGAAGCAGAGCCAGCACTGACTGGTAAAAGGGCAGATGGGAACACACTTTGGTTGCTTATACCCGTCTACTCGCTAGAAGTACCTGGTCCCTTACTCTCTCATTTACCATTCAAAGCTCGTTAGTGTAACGGTGAACAGCAGAAGGTAATAACTCACTATGTAATAAATAATTTTTCTCCATCTTATCTATTTTACACACACCCACAATCAATTGCAACTGAATACAAATGACTGTGATTATTATCAATAAGCCAAGAATCTGTAATTATAATTAGTATCTGAAACAACTGAATTCACAGATTACAGTTGTTAATACCAAATGATCTTTGCCTGTAGTGGCACTTCATTTTGCTTTGACATGAACTTGCAATTTTTCATGTGACATAATGGATGGATAATGAATGGATTGCTTACTATTAGGGGTGAGCGGGTTCGGATTTCTGAAATCTGAACCCCCCCGATCCGAGTCCGATCCGAGTCAGGCTCGACTTTTCCCGCCTGACTCGGATCTGAAATCGAGGCAAAACGTCATCATCCCGCCTTCCGAGTCTCGCGGGTTTTGGATCCTATATAAGGTACCCGCGTCGGCGCCATTTTCTCACTCGGCTGTGGACAGTGAAGAGGGAGGGTGGGAGTTAGGGCTGTGTAGTGTAGTGTAGTGTAGTGCTGCTGTTGTCCACTACTTCAAAGTCCATAGGGGCTGGCTGTGTTGTGCTGTGCTGCTGTTGTTAATAGGGGCTGTGTCCACTACTTCAAAGTCCATAGGGGCTGGCTGGACTGTGTTGTGCAGTCAGTTCTCCATAGGGGCTGTGTCCACTCCAAAGTCCTGTGCAGTGTCCCAGTCCTAAAGGAGTGCTGTAGTGTTGTCCAGGGGGTGCTCTGTCCATCAGGGGTGCTCCCCCCAAGTGCTAAAAAAATAATATATTTTCTGTGTTTGTGAATTGTGTGCGCAGTAGCCGCACGTGCATCAACAAAGTAGTGCCAAGAGTGCGCCTGTGTCATAAGTAAAGGGCCGGCTGGCTTGACCGTTAAAGGGTGCTGTAACCCCCGAAAGTACACTCCAGTCCAAACCAAAAAAAAATTATTTTCTGTGTTTGTGAATTGTGTGCGCAGTAGCCGCACGTGCATCAACAAAGTAGTGCCAAGCGTGCGCCTGTGTCATAAGTAAAGGGCCGGCTGGCTTGACCGTTAAGGGTGCTGTAACCCCCGAAAGTACACTCCAGTCCAAACCCAAAAAAAAATTATTTTCTGTGTTTGTGAATTGTGTGCGCAGTAGCCGCACGTGCATCAACAAAGTAGTGCCAAGCGTGCGCCTGTGTCATAAGTAAAGGGCCGGCTGGCTTGACCGTTAAGGGTGCTGTAACCCCCGAAAGTACACTCCAGTCCAAACAAAAAAAAAAAATATTTTCTGTGTTTGTGAATTGTGTGCGCAGTAGCCGCACGTGCATCAACAAAGTAGTGCCAAGCATGCGCCTGTGTCATAAGTAAAGGGCCGGCTGGCTTGACCGTTAAGGGTGCTGTAACCCCCGAAAGTACACTCCAGTCCAAACCAAAAAAAAAATTATTTTCTGTGTTTGTGAATTGTGTGCGCAGTAGCCGCACGTGCATCAACAAAGTAGTGCCAAGCGTGCGCCTGTGTCATAAGTAAAGGGCCGGCTGGCTTGACCGCTAAAGGGTGCTGTAACCCCCAAAGTACACTCCAGTCCAAACCAAAAAAAAAATTATTTTCTGTGTTTGTGAATTGTGTGCGCAGTAGCCGCACGTGCATCAACAAAGTAGTGCCAAACGTGCGCCTGTGTCATAAGTAAAGGGCCGGCTGGCTTGACCGTTAAGGGTGCTGTAACCCCCGAAAGTACACTCCAGTCCAAACCAAAAAAAAAATTATTTTCTGTGTTTGTGAATTGTGTACGCAGTAGCCGCACGTGCATCAACAAAGTAGTGCCAAGCGTGCGCCTGTGTCATAAGTAAAGGGCCGGCTGGCTTGACCGTTAAGGGTGCTGTAACCCCCGAAAGTACACTCCAGTCCAAAGCAAAAAAAAAATTATTTTCTGTGTTTGTGAATTGTGTGCGCAGTAGCCGCACGTGCATCAACAAAGTAGTGCCAAGCGTGCACCTGTGTCATAAGTAAAGGGCCGGCTGGCTTGACCGTTAAGGGTGCTGTAACCCCCGAAAGTACACTCCAGTCCAAACCAAAAAAAAAATTATTTTCTGTGTTTGTGAATTGTGTGCGCAGTAGCCGCACGTGCATCAACAAAGTAGTGCCAAGCGTGCGCCTGTGTCATAAGTAAAGGGCCGGCTGGCTTGACCGTTAACGGGTGCTGTAACCCCCAAAGTACACTCCAGTCCAAACCCAAAAAAAAAATATTTTCTGTGTTTGTGAATTGTGTGCGCAGTAGCCGCACGTGCATCAACAAAGTAGTGCCAAGCGTGCGCCTGTGTCATAAGTAAAGGGCCGGCTGGCTTGACCGTTAAAGGGTGCTGTAACCCCCGAAAGTACACTCCAGTCCAAACCAAAAAAAAATTATTTTCTGTGTTTGTGAATTGTGTGCGCAGTAGCCGCACGTGCATCAACAAAGTAGTGCCAAGCGTGCGCCTGTGTCATAAGTAAAGGGCCGGCTGGCTTGACCGTTAAAGGGTGCTGTAACCCCCAAAGTACACTCCAGTCCAAACCAAAAAAAAAATTATTTTCTGTGTTTGTGAATTGTGTGCGCAGTAGCCGCACGTGCATCAACAAAGTAGTGCCAAGCGTGCGCCTGTGTCATAAGTAAAGGGCCGGCTGGCTTGACCGTTAAGGGTGCTGTAACCCCCGAAAGTACACTCCAGTCCAAACCAAAAAAAAAATTATTTTCTGTGTTTGTGAATTGTGTGCGCAGTAGCCGCACGTGCATCAACAAAGTAGTGCCAAGCGTGCGCCTGTGTCATAAGTAAAGGGCCGGCTGGCTTGACCGTTAAAGGGTGCTGTAACCCCCGAAAGTACACTCCAGTCCAAACCAAAAAAAAATTATTTTCTGTGTTTGTGAATTGTGTGCGCAGTAGCCGCACGTGCATCAACAAAGTAGTGCCAAGCGTGCGCCTGTGTCATAAGTAAAGGGCCGGCTGGCTTGACCGTTAAAGGGTGCTGTAACCCCCAAAGTACACTCCAGTCCAAACCAAAAAAAAAATTATTTTCTGTGTTTGTGAATTGTGTGCGCAGTAGCCGCACGTGCATCAACAAAGTAGTGCCAAGCGTGCGCCTGTGTCATAAGTAAAGGGCCGGCTGGCTTGACCGTTAAAGGGTGCTGTAACCCCCGAAAGTACACTCCAGTCCAAACCAAAAAAAAATTATTTTCTGTGTTTGTGAATTGTGTGCGCAGTAGCCGCACGTGCATCAACAAAGTAGTGCCAAGCGTGCGCCTGTGTCATAAGTAAAGGGCCGGCTGGCTTGACCGTTAAAGGGTGCTGTAACCCCCAAAGTACACTCCAGTCCAAACCAAAAAAAAAATTATTTTCTGTGTTTGTGAATTGTGTGCGCAGTAGCCTCACGTGCATCAACAAAGTAGTGCCAAGCGTGCGCCTGTGTCATAAGTAAAGGGCCGGCTGGCTTGACCGTTAAGGGTGCTGTAACCCCCGAAAGTACACTCCAGTCCAAACCAAAAAAAAAATGATTTTCTGTGTTTGTGAATTGTGTGCGCAGTAGCCGCACGTGCATCAACAAGGTAGTGCCAAGCGTGCGCCTGTGTCATAAGTAAAGGGCCGGCTGGCTTGACCATTAAAGAGTGCTGTAACCCCCAAAGTACACTCCAGTCCAAACCAAAAAAAAAATTATTTTCTGTGTTTGTGAATTGTGTGCGCAGTAGCCGCACGTGCATCAACAAAGTAGTGCCAAACGTGCGCCTGTGTCATAAGTAAAGGGCCGGCTGGCTTGACCGTTAAGGGTGCTGTAACCCCCGAAAGTACACTCCAGTCCAAACCAAAAAAAAAATTATTTTCTGTGTTTGTGAATTGTGTGCGCAGTAGCCGCACGTGCATCAACAAAGTAGTGCCAAGCGT
The DNA here is from genome assembly GCA_031769625.1 of Taudactylus pleione. NCBI lineage: Eukaryota > Metazoa > Chordata > Amphibia > Anura > Myobatrachidae > Taudactylus > Taudactylus pleione. The sequence continues at coordinate 2,735,625 of JAUIMM010000043.1, forward strand.
GCGCCTGTGTCATAAGTAAAGGGCCGGCTGGCTTGACCGTTAAGGGTGCTGTAACCCCCGAAAGTACACTCCAGTCCAAACCAAAAAAAAAATTATTTTCTGTGTTTGTGAATTGTGTGCGCAGTAGCCGCACGTGCATCAACAAAGTAGTGCCAAGCGTGCACCTGTGTCATAAGTAAAGGGCCGGCTGGCTTGACCGTTAAGGGTGCTGTAACCCCCGAAAGTACACTCCAGTCCAAACCAAAAAAAAAATTATTTTCTGTGTTTGTGAATTGTGTGCGCAGTAGCCGCACGTGCATCAACAAAGTAGTGCCAAGCGTGCGCCTGTGTCATTAGTAAAGGGCCGGCTGGCTTGACCGTTAAAGGGTGCTGTAACCCCCAAAGTACACTCCAGTCCAAACCAAAAAAAAAATTATTTTCTGTGTTTAGCCGCACGTATATATCAAATCGATATAACATAAATGGAGGACCAAACTTTCTCCGATAAAAATAAAATAGAGAAAGATCAAGAACCACTTCCTCCTAGTGCTGAAGCTGCTGCCACTAGTCATGACATAGACGATAACATGCCATCAACGTCGTCTGCCAAGGCCGATGCCCAATGTCATAGTAGAGGGCACATACAATCCCAAATGGTAAAGTTCAGGAAAATGACCTTGAAAAAGACATTTAAATCAGCTGAAGAGAAACGTAAACTTGCCAATATGCCATTTACGACACGGAGTGGCAAGGAACGGCTAAGGTCGATCCCTAGTATGTTCATGACTAGTGGTTCAGCTTCACATGACGATGGAAGCCCTCCTCCCACTAAAAAAATCAAAAGAGTTAAGCTGGCAAAAGCACAGCGAAGAACTGTGCTTTCTAAGAAGATATCACAAATCCCCAAGGAGAGTCCAAGTGTGGTGGTGGTTGCGATGCCTGACCTTCCCAGCACTGGACGGGAAGAGGTGGCTCTTTCCACCATTTGCACGCCCCCTGCAAGTGCTGAAAGGAGCACCCACAGTCCACTTGCTGATATGCAAATTGAAGATGTCACTGTTGAAGTACAACAGGATGAGGATACTGGTGTAGCTGGCGCTGAGGAGGAAGTTGGCGAGGGGGAGACAGTTGTTGTCCGTGGGATGAAAAAGCCCATCACGGTCATGCCTGGGCAGAAGACCAAACATTCCACCTCTTTGGTCTGGCAATATTTCTATCCAAATCCGGACAACAACTGTCTTGCCATATGTACCATATGTAAAGGTGAAATAAGTAGGGGTAGGGACGTCAACCACCTAGGTACATCCTCCCTTATACGGCACCTGCAGCGCGTTCATAAAAAGTTACTGTCAAGTTCAGAAACTTTGGCTAAGACCGTAAGCAGTCCAGGGACACCTAAATCCCGTTGTCCTGTTGTATCCAAGCGCCTGCAAACCACACCGTCAACTCCCTCCTCGTCAGTTTCCTCCTTAGTCAGGATCGGAAGTAGTCCTGCAGGCCATGTCACTGGCATGACTGACTCTCCTATCCGGGATTCCTCTGGAGGATCCTGCATTGCTACACCTACTGCTGCCGCTGCTGCTGTTGCTGCTGCTGGGAGTCGTTCATCATCCCAGAGAGGAAGTAGGAACACCACTACTTTTACTAAACAATTGACCCTCCAACAGTCCTTAGCGAGGAGGATGAAGTACGACAGCAGTCATCCTGAAGCAAAACGTATAACTGAGGCCTTGACTGCTATGTTGGTGTTAGACGTGCATCCGGTATCCGCCATTAGTGCAGTGGGATTTAGACAATTGATGGAGGTAGTGTGTCCCCGGTTCCAAATCCCGTCTAGATTCCACTTCACTAGGCAGGCGATACCGAGACTGTACAGAAACGTCAGAAAAAGTGTCCTCAGTGTCCTGAAAAATGCCGTTGTACACAATGTCCACTTAACCACGGACATGTGGACAAGTGGAACAGGGCAGACTAAGGACTATATGACTGTGACAGCCCACTGGGTAGATGTATCACCTTACGCAGCAACAGCAGCAGCGTCACCAGTAGCAGCATCTCAGAAACGCCAGCTCGTTACAAGGCAGGCTACGCTGTGTATCACCGGTTTCAGTAAGAGGCACACCGCCGACAACCTCTTAGAGAAACTGAGGGAAATCATCGCCCAGTGGCTTACCCCACTTAGACTCTCCTGGGGATTTGTGATATCTGACAACGCCACCAATATTGTGCGGGCATTACATCTGGGCAAATTCCAGCACGTCCCATGTTTTGCTCACACAATAAACTTGGTGGTGCAGAATTTTCTGAAAAGCGACAGGGGCGTGCAGGAGACGCTTTGGGTGTCCCGAAAAATTTCTGGCCACTTTCGCCATTCAGCGACTGCGTGCCGAAGACTGGAGCGCCAGCAAACACTCTTGAACCTGCCCCGCCATCACCTGAAGCAAGAGGTTGTGACGCGGTGGAACTCAACCCTCTATATGCTTCAGAGGATGGAGGAGCAGCAAAAGGCCATACAAGCGTATACATCCACCTATGACATAGGCAAAGGAGGGGGTATGCACCTGACTCAAGCGCAGTGGAGAATGATTTCCGTGTTGTGCAAGGTTCTCCAGCCCTTCGAACTTGCCACACGTGAAGTCAGTTCAGACACAGCCAGCTTGAGTCAGGTCATTCCCCTCATCAGGCATTTGCAGAAGCAGCTGGAGAAAGTGAAGGAGGAGCTAAGACGGAGCGATTCCGCTCGGCATGTGGGACTTGTGGATGAAGCCCTTCATTCGCTTTGCCAGGATTCCAGGGTGGTCAATCTGTTGAAATCAGACCACTACATTTTGGCCACCGTGCTTGATCCTAGGTTTAAAGCCTATGTGGTGTCTCTCTTTCCGGCCGACACAAGCCTGCAGAGGTGCAAAGACCTGCTGGTGAACACACTGTCAGCTGAAGCGGAACGTGACACGTCAACGGCTCCTTCTTCATTTTCTCCCGCAACTGGGGCTGCCAGGAAAAAACTTAAGTATCCTAAGCAACCCGCTGGCAGTGATGCAGGGCAGGCAGGACCAAGTTTGGACATCTGGTCCGGACTGAAGGACCTGGCAACAATTTCTGACATGTCTACTGTCACTGCATATGATACTGTCACCATTGACAGAATGGTGGAGGATTACATCGGTGACAGCATCCAAGTAGGCATGTCAGACAGTCCATACCTGTACTGGCAGGAAAAAGAGGCAATTTGGAGGCCCCTGTACAAGCTGGCTCTATTTTACCTGAGTTGCCCCCCCTCCAATGTGTACTCCGAAAGAGTGTTTAGTGCAGCCGGGAACCTTGTCAGCGAAAGGCGTAGGAGGTTGCTTCCACAGAATGTGGAGAAGATGATGTTCATCAAAATGAATTATCAGCTCTTCCAGGGAGACCAGCCTCCAGAAGGTACAGAGGGACCTGTGGTGGTGGATTCAAGTGGGGACGAGTTAATACTTTGTGAGGATGAGGATGTACACACTGAAGAGGGTGAGGAATCGGTGGATGAGGAGGATGAGGATGACATCTTGCCTCCGTAGAGCCAGTTTGTGCAGGGACACATTCATTGCCAGCTTGTTTTGTGGGGGCCCAAACGAACCAATCATTTCAGCCACAGTTGTGTGGCAGACCCTGGCGCTGAAATGATTGATTTGTTAAAGTGTGCATGTCCTGTTTATACAACATAAGGGTGGGTGGGAGGGCCCAAGGACAATTCCATCTTGCACTTCTTTTTTTTCTTTGCATTATGTACAGTTTGGGGCCTAGTTTTTCTAACTGCCATCCTGTCTGCCACTACAGTGTCACTCCTAGATGGGTCACGTGTTTGTGCCGCCCACTCGTGTCGCTTAGCATAGTCATCCAGCTACCTCGGTGCAACCTTTTGGACATGAAAACACTATTGTGAGGTGTGAGGTGTTCAGAATAGACTGGAAATGAGTGGAAATTAAGGTTATTGAGGTTAATAATAGCATAGGAGCAGAGAAACCAACAAATTCTGTGATTTTAGCTGTTTTTATGCTTTTTAAAAAAAAAATACAGATCCAAAACACAAAACCCAGAACCCAAAACACGGAAGGGTGGTTTTGGCAAAACCAATCCAGATCCAAAACACGAAGAAAGATCCAGATCCAAAACCAAAACACAAAACACGAAAAGTGGCCGGTGCACACCCCTACTTACTATGCAGTTGCACTGGAAACTAGGATTAATTTATGAATATATGGATTATCTTTTTTTACAACACAGATTGTAATTTTGGAGTAAGAAAATGTTTATTTCCAGTAAAATAATTGTTTGGATTTGGATTTCAGAAAATTTACAGATTGCATCTATAAACACCAAAAGGTCTCAAACCACAGTAGCATTGCTGTATGTAATTTATATTTACTACATGCTATATGTAATATATATTTACTACATGCTATATATATTTACTTGAAACTGTTTTTTTTTGTGGTTTATGTTATGCAAAATTTGCTGGTCCACAATCTGAATGTTCTTATGTAATTGATTTTTTTTGTAAATGATTCATAAGGGTTTCTTCCACAGATAGCATGAGACCTATGATCTGTCACTGATTAAAGTCTGCCTCCATATATTTTAAAAAACAATTTCTACTATTGTGAACATGTTTGGTCTATACTATACACAGTAATAGTAAGATACACAGCTAATTCTATTCTTATTTTGGTATTATATGGATTAGTATCGGGACAGGTACATGTATAGTGTTGGACTGGGGCATGAAGGGCCCACCGGGGGACCGTAGTGGTAGGAGCCCATGCTTAAAGGGAGTGGTCAGCCTCCAGAGGACAGCCACCACATAGGCTTGGCTAACAACTATAGAGGACATAGCCTGCAGATAACATGCCTACTTTCCTGGGACGGTCGGGAGGCCCCCAAAAATCAGGTGGCGATTTTGGCCGCCTGAAAAAGTATGCAAATCTCCCAGTCTGCCACCACCCTCTTGCATCCCCCTATATGGCGCGGACTCTCCCAGCGCATCCACAAACACAGACCCCCGCAGCGAAGGGGCAATGATACGATTCGCACTGAATCGCATAATCATGTCCCACTATGTCTTAGCGTGCGACAGCAGTTTGATCGCAAGCCAGTCTAATGATGCCCCCTTCCCTTCGCAGCACACGTCATCAACAGGAAGTGTATGCAATATCAGTAACATCGAGAGCCATCGAAGCCACTCGCAGCACTTGAGATTGACACTACCCTGCCGCAAGCACTGCGATCGCTGCAGTGTGAAATACAACCAGGTGACGTGTACTATGACGCTCCATGTTAATTATGCACGTCTATTAAATGTCGTTAGAATGCACAGGCACGCCTGCGTTCACACATCCACTCCCCCATTTTCCAGGACCTTCCCCTGTCACCACCCACAAACGGCACATTGTGTCACTCAAAATAGCGGCCCCTCTGTGTATTATGAGCGATTGATTCCCGATCGCAATGACTGGCTCGCGCATGCGCATTTTGCTGCATACACATGCGCAGATAGGCGACAATTGGCCAGCTGCGTGCGAACGCAGCTTAGCGAGCGGGTCTGAATCGCCCCCTCAGTGTGTTAGGAGAGATGCAGGGCGGGATTTATTAAGCATCCCATCCGCGGAATGGAAACCATGGAAACATCAAACAATAGCATTTTAGTTTTCAATCAAGTCAGCGGCACTGACCACTATGTGGGCGCAGTGAACTTCCATCTGTATGGTAAATGTATCTTGCTGCATAAATACTGTACTGCAGTACAGAACGCAGCTAAAAAAAACACACTATGGGCCTGATTCAGAGCGGCTCGCGAGCGCACAGCGCTCGCAAGCTGCTCGATGTTTGGCCACTGCGCATGCTCCGCGTCCGGCATGTGCATGCGCGAGCCCCGCCGAGCAACTGAACTTAAGTCGCTACGGGGCTCGCTACAAGATGGGGCGGCTGTCAATGGTGAGTGACAGCTCAACCCGTTTTGTAGGTGGGTAGGGGGGGTGGCTGGACAAAGGAATGCCTGGCATCCCTTAGGAATGCCTGGCATTTGTGGGAGGACCTACTGACATCACTATTGATGTCAATAGTGGACTTCCTTCTCTATTGGGGCAGGAAGTCCACTCGGCCTTGCGGCAGCCTAGACCCTACCCCAGGGTCTTGTCGCAAGACCGATAATCGCGACAGTCTCCAGGTCGCTTGCACAAGCTGTGGGAGGTCTCCCACAGCGTTGTGGGTGGCAGGAGAAAAAAAAACGCCCACAGACCCTACGAGCTGCCTGCGTTAGCGAGCGGGTCTAAATCAGGGCCTATTTGCGGAATGCAACTATGTAAAATGTTATTTTATAGGGCGGGATGCACTATCCTCAAAAATGCTGCCAAACCTCTGAAAATGCTATTTTCGGAGGTTTGACCACATTCCCCATATGCATCAAGCTCCGGAAAGCGAAACTTTCCGGAGCTCTATTGATGGCGTTACCTAATAGAAGCCTACGGGCTTCTTACCAGAGACAAAATGTATACATCAGTGACGTGCGGTGAGGTCAATGGCTGGGAAGACACACATAGAGATGGGTTTGAGTGCTGGGAGCATGCCTCATCCTCTACTCACTGTAACTCTCTCCTCACTACACTAAGCTTCAGTGTCCATTGAGTCTCCTACCTGCATCGTGTCTTCTCTTGCTGCTGACTGAACTCCGATCTCTAAACACTGCAGTGGGCTTCCTAGTCACATGACACATTGAAGGTGTCCATCAGTGCTCAAGGCACACCCCCACAGTCAAAGGCATGCCTTTATTAGCTCTCTTTCTGTGCAGCTTACTGCCCGTGGTGTGACTCTGCCCACAGCAGTGCAAACGGTGTCTGACTATACAGTAGCGAGGTATTGTATAGATACAATAGGACCCTTCCAGTGTCCCCATGGACAGGAGGACTCCTGGCATAGGCGTCGGAATAGGGAGGGATAGTCAAGGGGGCGACTCATCCTTGAGGATTCAAAAGCACCCCCCATTCGGGGGAGGGCATCTACATGGAGTATGTGGCCACTTGCTCTGTGCATAGGGCAGCTGGCAGGGAGACAGGCAGAGAAGAATGCTCCCTGGCGCTCTGATTGTGAACTACCAACAATAAGAGAGGCCAGGCAGCATTCTCTACCTGTCTCCCAGCCTGCAGCCATAGAGTTGGATTAACGGTGGGGGCACATCCCCCCCGGTGGGCCCCATACTTTAATTTTAGTGACCATTTTACATTTATTTTTTTTCCCCTGAATGGCTGGGTAGGGGCCCATTGCATTGCTTTGCCCACTACTACTATGCTGTTAAGATGGCCATGCTTAGTGTGAACTGTCAGAGCTGGGAGAAGGGACACAGGGCACTCTTATTGCGAATAGACGACTTTTTTTATCTGCCACTTTCACCTCTGATTGGCGAAGTGATATGTATACTAATAACGGGCACTGCTGGGTAAATCTCAGATTTCTCCTTAGTAGCCCCTTCTCTGAATAGGGCAAAGCAGCGATAAGCTTTGTAATCACTGATAAAGGTTTTCACTGCTATATGAATAGATCCCAAAGGGAATTTTCCTATCACAAATGTGAACATAAAATATCCTGGGTTTAATGGAAAAAAAAAAGTAAAAATATAACCTTTATAATATTTATTCTATCTTCTACATATTATTTAAATCCTGGGGGCCTGATTCAGGGGTGCATGCTTACTGCACACAAGCCGAGGGTGTCGTATTGAGTGATTATTTGCTACTGTGTATGTGCAAAATATTTTGAAAACCCTACAACGTATACAATAGTGTGTGCACAAAGGTGTTGTTCCGCATGGAACGGATGGTATCAGAACTGGCAAAGGATAATCATGGGCATTCCTGAGTGATGACTGGATGGTGACCTGAAGTGAACTCAAAAAAAGTCTGCTGCGTGGGCGTGTTGTAGGAGTGTCCCAGGCATGTCAGTGAAAGCAGCTGCGTTGGTGCAAGTGTGTTGATGGTGCGATGATGGTGGAGTGTCAGAATCACTGGCAGAGTTACAGTGCCCAGAGATGCTGATAGTAGGCGTTTCAGTGCTTGCAAATTCAGGTGCACGCTAGTACATAAGGGGAATGCGGAAACTAGCATTTACATATTATCGCCATCATGACTCCACAAACATGCACAGCAGTGGCTGCAATTGCATGCACCCCTGTATCAGGCCCTAAATCTGAACCTACCTTAATAGATATGTCATTAGCGCAAGCACTAATACACTAATAATAGTCTAAGGGGCCTAGTTATAAAACCCCCCAGCAAAATCCTATTTTTATTGCGATGAGCATAGAAAATATTTTAGGGAGTATATAAGAAATATAAATTGCCTTTGCAACTGAGCAATTCTCAGATCCCTGGCAATTCTGTCTGACAGCAGTAAGGAGCTAACATCATCTACTGCTCATTATTTAATGCTAATTATGCTATTGCTGCAATTCAGAGTGATATAAGATGCAGTATAGGGGTTATTTAAGAAGACAATAGTGTTGGTACAACAGATCATACTTGCCGACATCTCGGCAGGGGAATCCGGGAGGGAGCTGGCAGGTCCGTCCAGCATGGAGGATGTGGGTGGGTCAAAGAGGCGGAGCGGAGGCGTGCCGATGCGATCGCGTCATAGTGGCCCCGCCCCCCGCTTTGTAATGCAATATTACTGGCATTATAAGGCAGGGGGCGGGGCTACGATTACGCGATTCGCGCTGAATCGCGTCATCACACCCCCGCACCGCCCACTTTTGCGGCTGGCGCGGGGGTTAGCGGGGAGCCGGCATCTATTCCGGGGGACTTACCTAGTCTTGCGGGGTGTCGGGAGCGGCACCCGATTTTCGGGAGGCTCCCGACAGTCCCGGGAGAGTAGGCAAGTATGCAACAGATCTGATTAGAGGCTCAGTGATGAGTCTGGATAAAGGATTGCTTTGCTACAAGTTTACTTTCTAGCTTCTGACCAAGTGCTTTATATGTACATGAGCTGCCATTAGATCGTGCCACTACCAGTGCAGCTTCTGCCCAGGGGCGTATCTATAATGGGTGCAGGGTGGCCGATGCAAGTCCAGGGGGGGTCCACACCGCACAACCTGCAACGATATTTTCTAATACTTACCTCTCCGAAGTCCTGCATCAGCTGTAGCAGCTCTGCACAGAATGTCTGGAAAAAGGGCGCTGTAGCCATTTTATCGGCGTTTTGCGCATGTGTCGTGGGGAAATGGCTGTGAAAATGGCCATTTTCCTGGTGATCTGCGCATGCGCAGTAGACTCAGTCCACTGCCGGCCGCCGGGGAGAGAAAAGGGGACCCCAGACGGGGAATGCACGTCCTACTGCAGCCATACAGTGTGTGGCATTACCTAATGGATAAAAGATCTGAAAAGATCCATTAATGCTGTGCATGGCTACTGCGCTTCCAGGTGCTTGCTGGCCCTGCCAGCTATGTGTGACATCAAAGGGGGCAGGGGAGGCACAGGGAACATTACAGCCCTGTTACGGCACTGCTCCAGTGTTAATGTTCTTAAATACAAACAATCCTTAATATTGCTGTAACTCTGCAAAAATATGTCCGATTTTGCAAGATTTACTGTAGAGGTTGGGAGGGTTTCATAAATAGGCCTGTGATAAGCTGCAAGCACATGCATGTTCCTAGAGGCAGATACAGTTGGGACAATTGTCATTGTTGAGATTGATTTATATAATAAATGTGTCCTCTGTGCTCATTGCAGTGCATGAAGCCCCAGGCCGGGAAGCAGTGTGTTCTAGCTTTGGGGGATACTTATCATTATTATTAATAACAGTTACTTATATAGCGCCACAATATTACAATTGTAAACAAACAATAATAATAAAGACTGGGTAATAACAGACAGACATAGAGGTAAGAGGGCCCTGCTGGCAACCTTATTATCTTGTATCCTGTGCATCACTCATTATAGAAGGTGCATTTACCAATATAAATCATCTATATATTGATATGAGTTCTAGCTGCTTCCATCCAGCTGATATGCTGATATGCATTGGTTTTACGGTACCTAGTATATTTAAACCACAAGCAGTCTGGATGATGCAAGTCCAAAGCATCATGTCTCAGTACATATTAGTATTATTACATTAGCATGAGAGACAACTTTTTAATATTCCATTCACCATATGAGTAAAGAATGCTATGCATAGACGTGACTGCGGGCAGCACAAATATTGGGGGTGATCGAGCACCCATAGAGCTGGCTCCTATTCAAATACATGTTAAATAAAATATGTTAGAACAGCAATAATGTTACCTGAGAGGGGCAGAACGCACAAAGCTGCAGCCAGCACGATATATTTCATGGTTTCATAAGTCTTTACATACAGGAATAATCAGCTTTTAAAGGCAGTTAATAGATGTTCGTTAGAGAATTTCACCAGACTCTATGTTGTAAGGATTGCTGGCTTGTGTCCATACTTGGAAATTTGGAGAAGGTGGTTGCAGCAGACAGAGGAAGTGTAATGTAACATCATCCTGTCCTAGTTCCCAGAAATATCTAATATTTCATGTATTATATAAGGTCTGGTTACTGCCATACTTCCAAAAGGTGCCTATTTCTGAATAATTCCTTCAGAGGGGCCTATTCATGATGTTAATTATCGATAATTAACATTCTAACTCGCCGTGGCTACCGGAGCAATTCACCATTGCTTTGGCGCAGTGACAACTGATGCAAAATCAGCTGTCCCCACAAGAGGCTTCACTGCTCCTCCACTGTGTACTTACTGGTCCCCGGGGGCAGTCTACACCTCCTGGACCCCCGAAGTGACTTAATTGGGGGTTCGTGCCGCGAGGCAGCGCACTTCACCGTAATGCCATGCCCCTCCCATGAGGTCACGCTCCTTTTTTGCCAGCGCGCACTACTAGCTGCCCGGGAGGAGTCCGCACCGGGTGTACCATAGGTAAGTGGTGCCACTGGACGGAGCTTGCTACTGCTACACTATCCATAAAATGCGTATTTCTGGACTGTAACTGTTCGGCGACCATGTGAATGCACGATCTGTTCTGCCGTATTAGTGTGTCATGGGCGTGTATGCCACCTTCCATGCTCGATTGCAGGGTGCAGACAGAAATTTGGGACCTGTATCGAATAGAACTTTTGTACCCAGCATGGGACTGTTGTAAGTCCCGATACTAATGATGATGGTTGCGGATGTAAGAACAGACAGGCTTCCGCATGCAGGTGCACAGATGTTTAGTATAAACAGATGGATTCTGACATCAGCATAAGGAAGTATATGCTATATAGGATTGTGACCTATGTTTAGGAATATATTTATTAGACTATTGGATTAGGATTGTAACCAATTGATTTTAATCCCAATAAGTGTGTATTTATGCTTGGATTAATATTTTTAATTAAAAGATTCATTGGATTCATCAACTGTGTCAGTTTGAGCGCTTTACATTGTTTTCCTTTTGTCTTTTGTGGAGTGCAGAACTTGTGAGCTACCACAGATACAGCTGGTATTGGGAGCTATTGACAGTGCACCTGTTGCTTTTTGGTTAAGGAAATAAGTAGGCTGCAGCTGACGAATGGAGATCCACCAACTCAGAATCAGGCCTGCACAATATGATTACAACACACTGGGCCTGATTAAGAGGTGCATGATATGTTGATACTGCATGCAAGAGGCCAATGTTTTAGTCTCCACACGTGTCCGAGTTCCACTGCACGTGTCCCAATGGTTACCATCGGGAGCCGCAGAATGAATTTTAAGAGTGATGCAATTTGAGTGGGTGTTCCTAGGTAGTAACAGGGGGTGGCTATCCAGGCGCCTTTGCCGCAGTTGCACTGATTTCAGTGGTCATGTTTAGACGGACATTCTGTGCCTCCATTGGGCTGATGCAATGTTTGATGGTGTGACCATGCGGACGATGGTGCATCCTAATAAGCAAAGTGGCAATCCCATCGACAGCGGCATTAGCATAAAGACGCAGTCACGCTGTGGAAAAAGGTGCAGTCACGGCTACATTAGCATCCACCTCTGAATACGGTCCACTGTCTATATGTTAATCACTCATTAAATATTAACTTATAAATCCCAGACAATAAGAATCAATAATAAGAAACACATATATGCAGCTGTGACAGGATTAGCTTATTCTGTACTTTTTGGGGGCATTTATGTTCTTTTGTATCTTGCAATGCCATCCATCACTAGCTTTTAGTCCAGGTGTAAAGGGCCATTTCCTGCTGCTTCTCAGCAGGTACACAGTAATATCATCAAATCAGATCAATAATAAAATTATTATCGACAAATTTATTGTATCAACTAATTTATGGTATCTGTGGTTTTATTGATTTATCTTAGCACTGCATTACTGTCAGTAACCTCTAATTACAGACCACTTCTGGTACTGCAGTACATGGATTTCTTCCAGATTAAGTTTTATTATGGTCTATATGAAGTGGTTATATATACACCTGAATCTACTTGAATATAAGGGGTTTGAAGGATTTAGCACTGTTTATGCAAATTAGTCACCTGTGACCCAAAAATGTTCGGTCTCCATACTATTTAAGGGAGATTGTAACTCCTGATCACACTGTCTTGGCAAAGAGCATAGACTTGAAAAGCGTTGGTGACTGGTGACAGGAGAATTTTACTGTCTTATGGCCCATTTAAGAACAAACGTAAAGGCGCATGAGTGATGGTCCGTCTGCTCATGTGCATGATACGGGGCCTCGGCAGTGGCTGGAAGGCTTAGCTGAAGCCAGAGAGGCAGCACTGGGTCCCCATTGCCATCAATGGGGACAACATCGCTCTCGCTGTCTAAAGATGGTGAGAACGATGCTGTGACTAACAGTGTTAATCTTATATTACTGCTGTTTGTTGAATACAGAATGGGTGGCATAACCTCTTTAGCGAGCGCTAAAGAGGTTATGCATCATTAATAAATGGGGCCCTTAGTTTAGTGTTGTTGGATCCAGACCTTTGATGTCCCAGAAGTTGCGGTAGCGGTTAAAAAGCCTCCATCAATTTAATATCTACAGATCTGCCCAGCTATTTTGTTACTCATGGCGTGGCGTCAGTCGCGCCATGGACTTGTGGCGTGGCGTGCAGGCCTCTGAGTCGCGCCATGGACTTGTGGAATACCGTGGTATTCTTCAACGAAGGATATGCTACGGCTTGTAATACAGTGCTTAACCGCTGGGTGGCGAGTGCTCCACTTTTGTAATTGCATGTAATATAGTGCTTAACCGCTGGGTGGCGAGTGCTCCACTGTACTGAATGTCTATCATATTCACAGCATTTGCATGAACGCACAACCCATACTGTATTTTTAATGTCGCATAATATACATATACAGTATATAGTACTGTACCGTACTGTACGTAACATCTTATAACAGGATGCAAATCACTGCACATACTGTATTGTACATACGGTACGGTGCAGTAACTGAATAGTAGAGAAGTTGCCGGAGTTGTTGTCACGGTATAACCGATACTGTAGAATAATTAGATGCACGCACAGCTTTCACTGATATGGGATGCATTACAGTATGACCATTTTTTTTTTTTTTAATTAAAAAACAGCAGCGGGAGGAGTGCACAAGGATGAGGCCACTCTCTGTGGTTCACTGTAGCTGTCGTGTGGGCTAGTGGTTAGGTGATCACTTTGGTAGAATTATGGTCCGGGGTTCGATCCCTGGAAAAGAATATACTGTACCGTACTGTATATTTTTTTTTTGTCACTGTCTGCTCTGGACACTATAGTGCCCAGAGAGGGCTCTGTACTGTACTGTATTTCACTGAATAGTGATTTCATACTGTGGCTATGGTGGCTGACAGGGCTCTGCATCTGCAAACTGACGGTGCCGTACAATTTAGCACCACAGAATAGTGATTTCATACAGTAACTGCAGAAACTGTTAGTGAATCTACTGCCTCTGCATCACAAACTGTGCGCCCAGAAACCGCAAAACGCAAACATGCGACAACGCATATGCGGTCTCAGCCTCGTGCACTATGGCTACGTCCCTTGGACTGTGTCTGAGAGTGGTTTCCGTCTGTGAGAGAGCGCTCTGTGTTCAAAGCTGACTGTGCGTTTGATGCGCAAAATAGCGTTGCATCCCAAACTGATGACATTGGTGATGCTGCTCCAACCTTGCACACTAAGTACGGTAGTAGTGGGATCTGTATGAGAGAGAGCTCTCTTTATTACACGGTTGGCGCTATGGTGGCTGTCAGCCATCTGCGATGGATTTGAAATGGAGGGGGGTACAATGGGATCTGTGGCGCCAAGCCATACGCCATGTAGCGCTATGCTATCACTGAGCATGCGCAGTTGGCTGTATTACTGCAGTCAGTACAGTATTGTATTCTGTTGCATTTCCATCTCTGGCGGGCGCATGCCCAGTAGGAGGGTTGCGATGGGATTTCTGGCGCATGCCCAGTGGGCCGAGAGTCATACACAGTGCATCAGGTCCCTTCCCCCAAAGCAAGCCAAGAGCCTCACATTACCATAATAAAGGAAGCTTTGTTAATCCATTTACTGTAAGCAGTCAGCTCTGCCCTAGTGTCCTGAAAAATGCTATGAATTGTCACCATTGCCAAAGACACCATCCCCCGTCTGCCATTGCAAACCCGCCACTGGGCACAAGCCAGAGATCCTATTTGTACCGTAACTAGGGGTGTGCACCGGCCACTTTTCGTGTTTTGTGTTTTGGTTTTGGATCTGGATCTTTCTTCGTGTTTTGGATCTGGATTGGTTTTGCCAAAACCACCCTTCCGTGTTTTGGGTTCTGGGTTTTGTGTTTTGGATCTGTATTTTTTTTTAAAAAAGCATAAAAACAGCTAAAATCACAGAATTTGTAGGTTTTTCTGCTCCTATGCTATTATTAACCTCAATAACCTTAATTTCCACTCATTTCCAGTCTATTCTGAACACCTCACACCTCACAATAGTGTTTTTATGTCCAAAACGTTGCACCGAGGTAGCTGGATGACTATGCTAAGCGACACGAGTGGGCGGCACAAACACGTGACCCATCTAGGCGTGAAACTGCAGTGGCAGACAGGATGGCAGTTTGAAAAACTAGGCCCCAAACTGTACATAATGCAAAGAAAAAAAAGAGGTGCAAGATGGAATTGTCCTTGGGCCCTCCCACCCACCCTTATGTTGTATAAACAGGACATGCACACTTTAACAAACCAATCATTTCAGCGCCAGGGTCTGCCACACAACTGTGGCTGAAATGATTGGTTCGTTTGGGCCCCCACAAAACAAGCTGGCAATTAATGTGTCCCTGCACAAACTGGCTCTATGGAGGCAAGATGTCATCCTCATCCTCCTCATCCACCGATTCCTCACCCTCTTCAGTGTGTACATCCTCACAAAGTATTAACTCGTCCCCACTTGAATCCACCACCACAGGTCCCTCTGTACCTTCTGGAGGCTGGTCTCCCTGGAAGAGCTGATAATTCATTTTGATGAACATCATCTTCTCCACATTCTGTGGAAGCAACCTCCTACGCCTTTCGCTGACAAGGTTCCCGGCTGCACTAAACACTCTTTCGGAGTACACACTGGAGGGGGGGCAACTCAGGTAAAATAGAGCCAGTTTGTACAGGGGCCTCCAAATTGCCTCTTTTTCCTGCCAGTACAGGTATGGACTGTCTGCCATGCCTACTTGGATGCTGTCACCGATGTAATCCTCCACCATTCTGTCAATGGTGACAGTATCATATGCAGTGACAGTAGACATGTCAGAAATTGTTGCCAGGTCCTTCAGTCCGGACCAGATGTCCAAACTTGGTCCTGCCTGCCCTGCATCACCGCCAGCGGGTTGCTTAGGATACCTAAGTTTTTTCCTGGCAGCCCCAGTTGCAGGAGAAAATGAAGAAGGAGCCGTTGACGTGTCACGTTCCGCTTCAGCTGACAGTGTGTTCACCAGCAGGTCTTTGCACCTCTGCAGGCTTGTGTCGGCCGGAAAGAGAGACACCACATAGGCTTTAAACCTAGGATCGAGCACGGTGGCCAAAACGTAGTGGTCTGATTTCAACAGATTGACCACCCTGGAATCCTGGCAAAGCGAATGAAGGGCTTCATCCACAAGTCCCACATGCCGAGCGGAATCGCTCCGTCTTAGCTCCTCCTTCACTTTCTCCAGCTGCTTCTGCAAAAGCCTGATGAGGGGAATGACCTGACTCAAGCTGGCAGTGTCTGAACTGACTTCACGTGTGGCAAGTTCGAAGGGCTGGAGAACCTTGCACAACACGGAAATCATTCTCCACTGCGCTTGAGTCAGGTGCATACCCCCTCCTTTGCCTATGTCATAGGTGGATGTATAGGCTTGTATGGCCTTTTGCTGCTCCTCCATCCTCTGAAGCATATAGAGGGTTGAGTTCCACCGCGTCACAACCTCTTGCTTCAGGTGATGGCGGGGCAGGTTCAAGAGTGTTTGCTGGCGCTCCAGTCTTCGGCACGCAGTCGCTGAATGGCGAAAGTGGCCAGAAATTTTTCGGGCCACCCAAAGCGTCTCCTGCACGCCCCTGTCGCTTTTCAGAAAATTCTGCACCACCAAGTTTATTGTGTGAGCAAAACATGGGACGTGCTGGAATTTGCCCAGATGTAATGCCCGCACAATATTGGTGGCGTTGTCAGATATCACAAATCCCCAGGAGAGTCTAAGTGGGGTAAGCCACTGGGCGATGATTTCCCTCAGTTTCTCTAAGAGGTTGTCGGCGGTGTGCCTCTTACTGAAACCGGTGATACACAGCGTAGCCTGCCTTGTAACGAGCTGGCATTTCTGAGATGCTGCTACTGGTGACGCTGCTGCTGTTGCTGCGTAAGGTGATACATCTACCCAGTGGGCTGTCACAGTCATATAGTCCTTAGTCTGCCCTGTTCCACTTGTCCACATGTCCGTGGTTAAGTGGACATTGTGTACAACGGCATTTTTCAGGACACTGAGGACACTTTTTCTGACGTTTCTGTACAGTCTCGGTATCGCCTGCCTAGTGAAGTGGAATCTAGACGGGATTTGGAACCGGGGACACACTACCTCCATCAATTGTCTAAATCCCACTGCACTAATGGCGGATACCGGACGCACGTCTAACACCAACATAGCAGTCAAGGCCTCAGTTATACGTTTTGCTTCAGGATGACTGCTGTCGTACTTCATCCTCCTCGCTAAGGACTGTTGGAGGGTCAATTGTTTAGTAAAAGTAGTGGTGTTCCTACTTCCTCTCTGGGATGATGAACGACTCCCAGCAGCAGCAACAGCAGCAGCGGCAGCAGTAGGCGTAGCAATGCAGGATCCTCCGGAGGAATCCCGGATAGGAGAGTCAGTCATGCCAGTGACATGGCCTGCAGGACTACTTCCGATCCTAACTAAGGAGGAAATTGACGAGGAGGGAGTTGACGGTGTGGTTTGCAGGCGCTTGGATACAACAGGACAACGGGATTTAGGTGTCCCTGGACTGCTTACGGTCTTAGCCAAAGTTTCTGAACTTGACAGTAACTTTTTATGAACGCGCTGCAGGTGCCGTATAAGGGAGGATGTTCCTAGGTGGTTGACGTCCCTACCCCTACTTATTTCACCTTTACATATGGTACATATGGCAAGACAGTTGTTGTCCGGATTTGGATAGAAATATTGCCAGACCAAAGAGGTGGAATGTTTGGTCTTCTGCCCAGGCATGACCGTGATGGGCTTTTTCATCCCACGGACAACAACTGTCTCCCCCGGAGCCTGATTTAAACAAACCACATCACCATCAGAATCCTCCTCGCCAACTTCCTCCTCAGCGCCAGCTACACCAGTATCCTCATCCTGTTGTACTTCAACAGTGACATCTTCAATTTGCATATCAGCAAGTGGACTGTGGGTGCTCCTTTCAGCACTTGCAGGGGGCGTGCAAATGGTGGAAAGAGCCACCTCTTCCCGTCCAGTGCTGGGAAGGTCAGGCATCGCAACCACCACCACACTTGGACTCTCCTTGGGGATTTGTGATATCTTCTTAGAAAGCACAGTTCTTCGCTGTGCTTTTGCCAGCTTAACTCTTTTGATTTTTTTAGTGGGAGGAGGGCTTCCATCGTCATGTGAAGCTGAACCACTAGTCATGAACATACTAGGGATCGACCTTAGCCGTTCCTTGCCACTCCGTGTCGTAAATGGCATATTGGCAAGTTTACGTTTCTCTTCAGCTGATTTAAATGTCTTTTTCAAGGTCATTTTCCTGAACTTTGCCATTTGGGATTGTATGTGCCCTCTACTATGACATTGGGCATCGGCCTTGGCAGACGACGTTGATGGCATGTTATCGTCTATGTCATGACTAGTGGCAGCAGCTTCAGCACTAGGAGGAAGTGGTTCTTGATCTTTCTCTATTTTATTTTTATCGGAGAAAGTTTGGTCCTCCATTTATGTTATATCGATTTGATATATACGTGCGGCTAAACACAGAAAATAATTTTTTTTTGGGTTTGGACTAGAGTGTACTTTGTGGGTTACAGCACCCTTTAACGGTCAAGCCAGCCGGCCCTTTACTTATGACACAGGCGCACGCTTGGCACTACTTTGTTGATGCACGTGCGGCTACTGCGCACACAATTCACAAACACAGAAAATAATTTTTTTTTGGTTTGGACTGGAGTGTACTTTCGGGGGTTACAGCACCCTTTAACGGTCAAGCCAGCCGGCCCTTTACTTATGACACAGGCGCACGCTTGGCACTACTTTGTTGATGCACGTGCGGCTACTGCGCACACAATTCACAAACACAGAAAATAATTTTTTTTTTGGTTTGGACTGGAGTGTACTTTCGGGGGTTACAGCACCCTTAACGGTCAAGCCAGCCGGCCCTTTACTTATGACACAGGCGCACGCTTGGCACTACTTTGTTGATGCACGTGCGGCTACTGCGCACACAATTCACAAACACAGAAAATAATTTTTTTTTGGTTTGGACTGGAGTGTACTTTCGGGGGTTACAGCACCCTTTAACGGTCAAGCCAGCCGGCCCTTTACTTATGACACAGGCGCACGCTTGGCACTACTTTGTTGATGCACGTGCGGCTACTGCGCACACAATTCACAAACACAGAAAATAATTTTTTTTTTGGTTTGGACTGGAGTGTACTTTCGGGGGTTACAGCACCCTTAACGGTCAAGCCAGCCGGCCCTTTACTTATGACACAGGCGCACGCTTGGCACTACTTTGTTGATGCACGTGCGGCTACTGCGCACACAATTCACAAACACAGAAAATAATTTTTTTTTGGTTTGGACTGGAGTGTACTTTCGGGGGTTACAGCACCCTTTAACGGTCAAGCCAGCCGGCCCTTTACTTATGACACAGGCGCACGCTTGGCACTACTTTGTTGATGCACGTGCGGCTACTGCGCACACAATTCACAAACACAGAAAATAATTTTTTTTTAGGTTTGGACTGGAGTGTACTTTGGGGGTTACAGCACCCTTTAACGGTCAAGCCAGCCGGCCCTTTACTTATGACACAGGCGCACGCTTGGCACTACTTTGTTGATGCACGTGCGGCTACTGCGCACACAATTCACAAACACAGAAAATAATTTTTTTTTTGGTTTGGACTGGAGTGTACTTTTGGGGGTTACAGCACCCTTAACGGTCAAGCCAGCCGGCCCTTTACTTATGACACAGGCGCACGCTTGGCACTACTTTGTTGATGCACGTGCGGCTACTGCGCACACAATTCACAAACACAGAAAATAATTTTTTTTTTGGTTTGGACTGGAGTGTACTTTGGGGGTTACAGCACCCTTTAACGGTCAAGCCAGCCGGCCCTTTACTTATGACACAGGCGCACGCTTGGCACTACTTTGTTGATGCACGTGCGGCTACTGCGCACACAATTCACAAACACAGAAAATAATTTTTTTTTTGGTTTGGACTGGAGTGTACTTTCGGGGGTTACAGCACCCTTAACGGTCAAGCCAGCCGGCCCTTTACTTATGACACAGGCGCACGCTTGGCACTACTTTGTTGATGCACGTGCGGCTACTGCGCACACAATTCACAAACACAGAAAATAATTTTTTTTGGTTTGGACTGGAGTGTACTTTCGGGGGTTACAGCACTTTTTAACGGTCAAGCCAGCCGGCCCTTTACTTATGACACAGGCGCACGCTTGGCACTACTTTGTTGATGCACGTGCGGCTACTGCGCACACAATTCACAAACACAGAAAATAATTTTTTTTTGGTTTGGACTGGAGTGTACTTTCGGGGGTTACAGCACCCTTTAACGGTCAAGCCAGCCGGCCCTTTACTTATGACACAGGCGCACGCTTGGCACTACTTTGTTGATGCACGTGCGGCTACTGCGCACACAATTCACAAACACAGAAAATAATTTTTTTTTTGGTTTGGACTGGAGTGTACTTTGGGGGTTACAGCACCCTTTAACGGTCAAGCCAGCCGGCCCTTTACTTATGACACAGGCGCACGGTTGGCACTACTTTGTTGATGCACGTGCGGCTACTGCGCACACAATTCACAAACACAGAAAATAATTTTTTTTTTGGTTTGGACTGGAGTGTACTTTCGGGGGTTACAGCACCCTTAACGGTCAAGCCAGCCGGCCCTTTACTTATGACACAGGCGCACGCTTGGCACTACTTTGTTGATGCACGTGCGGCTACTGCGCACACAATTCACAAACACAGAAAATAATTTTTTTTTTGGTTTGGACTGGAGTGTACTTTCGGGGGTTACAGCACCCTTAACGGTCAAGCCAGCCGGCCCTTTACTTATGACACAGGCGCACGCTTGGCACTACTTTGTTGATGCACGTGCGGCTACTGCGCACACAATTCACAAACACAGAAAATAATTTTTTTTTGGTTTGGACTGGAGTGTACTTTCGGGGGTTACAGCACCCTTAACGGTCAAGCCAGCCGGCCCTTTACTTATGACACAGGCGCACGCTTGGCACTACTTTGTTGATGCACGTGCGGCTACTGCGCACACAATTCACAAACACAGAAAATAATTTTTTTTTTGGTTTGGACTGGAGTGTACTTTCGGGGGTTACAGCACCCTTAACGGTCAAGCCAGCCGGCCCTTTACTTATGACACAGGTGCACGCTTGGCACTACTTTGTTGATGCACGTGCGGCTACTGCGCACACAATTCACAAACACAGAAAATAATTTTTTTTTTGGTTTGGACTGGAGTGTACTTTCGGGGGTTACAGCACCCTTAACGGTCAAGCCAGTCGGCCCTTTACTTATGACACAGGCGCACGCTTGGCACTACTTTGTTAATGCACGTGCGGCTACTGCGCACACAATTCACAAACACAGAAAATAATTTTTTTTTTGGTTTGGACTGGAGTGTACTTTCGGGGGTTACAGCACCCTTAACGGTCAAGCCAGCCGGCCCTTTACTTATGACACAGGCGCACGCTTGGCACTACTTTGTTGATGCACGTGCGGCTACTGCGCACACAATTCACAAACACAGAAAATAATTTTTTTTTGGTTTGGACTGGAGTGTACTTTCGGGGGTTACAGCACCCTTTAACGGTCAAGCCAGCCGGCCCTTTACTTATGACACAGGCGCACGCTTGGCACTACTTTGTTGATGCACGTGCGGCTACTGCGCACACAATTCACAAACACAGAAAATATATTATTTTTTTAGCACTTGGGGGGAGCACCCCTGATGGACAGAGCACCCCCTGGACAACACTACAGCACTCCTTTAGGACTGGGACACTGCACAGGACTTTGGAGTGGACACAGCCCCTATGGAGAACTGACTGCACAACACAGTCCAGCCAGCCCCTATGGACTTTGAAGTAGTGGACACAGCCCCTATTAACAACAGCAGCACAGCACAACACAGCCAGCCCCTATGGACTTTGAAGTAGTGGACAACAGCAGCACTACACTACACTACACTACACTACACTACACTACACAGCCCTAACTCCCACCCTCCCTCTTCACTGTCCACAGCCGAGTGAGAAAATGGCGCCGACGCGGGTACCTTATATAGGATCCAAAACCCGCGAGACTCGGAAGGCGGGATGATGACGTTTTGCCTCGATTTCAGATCCGAGTCAGGCGGGAAAAGTCGAGCCTGACTCGGATCGGACTCGGATCGGGGGGGCTCGGGGGGGTTCGGATTTCAGAAATCCGAACCCGCTCACCCCTAACCGTAACCCATCAGAACTGGCTATAAGTTACGACAACGCAAACTGTGCTGACATTGACGCAATTTTGCGGTTTAAACGCCGAGTCAGTTTGTACTATAGAGACCCCTCTCTTATACACAGTCAACTATCAGTTACTAAACATATTAAATTACTAATGTTACCAAATCTAAGACAGTATTTTCATTGACGCAAGTTTGCGCTCTGCATCTGCCCTACAAACTGCTGTTAGTCCACTACTGTAGCACCTTATGTACTGTAGTAATGAATTTACTATTGTGTATACTGTGCGGTACTGTAAGTCTCGGACAGTGCAGAATGGCACTAGTGTGAAAATTCAACAGTACTGTTAGCAATACAGACAACTGGGCATGCGCCATAAAATAGCGCTACTTAATGTATGGCTTGGCTCCACTGGACATGGGGCACACATTCCATTGTGATTAAAATCCGACCACTGGGCACGCGCAGACATTGACGCAATTTTGCGGTTTAAACGCGCAGTCAGTTTGATATACAGAAACCAGTCTCTTTAACAGGGCCCATTGCCACTTGATGGTCATAATAAATCACTATAATGTCCGCGTTCATGTCAGCGCCGGCATTGACGCAAGTTTGCATTCTAAGGTACAGTACTGTATGTACAATAATAAAAATCCTAGTTTCGCTGTTTAGCTCCCGAAGCACTGGGCAGACATGCACTCCACATGTACTGTATTGAATACTGAATATTTTAAGTGAAGATTTAAAAATAAATTAAAAAAACATACTGTATTTTCAAGGTCTCGAACCCACGGAACAAGAAGAGAGGAGAAGCAGTGAGACTAGGCATTAGACCGCTAGGCCACACGCTTCACCCATTAATAGAGTTCTGTAGTTTGTAAAGTCTAATGTCTAAGCTTCTGTCAAACAATCATCGGCCGGTGATACAGAACATACCGTACGGTACATTGGAAAGTGACACCTGGTGGGCAAAATGTTGTATTACACGTAATGAAATCACACGCATGCGTTATGTAGTTTAGGAAAAGTGACACCTGGTGGGCAAAATGTTGTATTACACGTAATGACTTTTTTCACTAATAAACTTTCTTTGTGGCGCGACTCATGGCGTGGTGTGTGGTGCGCCATGCGTGGCGTGAGAGATAGCGCTGTGATGCCACGTTATAGCTGGGCACATCAGTACATACCTCTGTGACACAACTATCTGGTAACAGGAAAGCACCCATTTTTTTTACCTATGCAGCAGATTGTGGTTTGCTTTTTTATGCGAAGACGTGTTATGTGAATAAATTGTTATTTTTTTTTAAAATGTACTACACCATATTGGAGATTGTTTTATCTTACATATGGATTGTATATTTCCCAATAACATGGAAAACCAGGCATCAAATCTGAAGGGAAATGTTTTTAACATTCTTTACCACCACTCATATTTTCCATCTTTATACACCCCTGTGTGTTTACTGTATATATGCTCTTTGCCCTTTGGTGGGCGTGCCGGGGGCGTGCCTGCCAGACGGAGGCGTTCCCATGGGAATGCCTACCGTCTGAAGCCGGCCCCACTGACATCACTAGTGATGTCAGTGGGAGTGATTTTGGCTCTGATAGAGCCAAAATCACTCCAGGGCTTGTGGCAGGGAGACCCTACCGCAGGGTCTCCGTCTCAAGTCCAATGGTCGCGATGGTCAAGACCATCGCGACCATCTTTTTGGACGCTCGTACATGCTGTGGGTGGTGACCCACAGCTATACGAGCGTCCAGGAAGACGCTCCATTTTAATGGAGAAGGGCCCTGATTCAGAGCGAGCGCTCTGGTCAGAGTGTCCGGCTCTGAATCAGGCCCAAAGTACAAAGATATCAAGCAACGTGATGTTGACAGCAGTTTATAAGTATTGAGTCAAAAGACTGTTGCTAAGGCCTATGTTATTGAAAAAGTGGACTTTGTTGAAGCCCCAAAAAGGAAGGCCATACCAAATTTGCTTGATTTAGTAATGTTCTTTTGTGTGACTAACCTCACCTTTCTTACAGGTTATTATGTGGAAGCTTCGTTTTAAAGTTTGTTTATGATGTGTAAGCTTGTAGTGAGGGAGGATTTAGTAGTAGAGTGCTCTACTGCACAGTCTCCAACAAAATGGCTCCTCTAGGGATGCTTCATTCCCAAACCAAGATGGTCACTGATAGTGTATCTGTGCATGCGTGGTGCAAACTTGCCAGTATATCAGCAACATTAGCTTCAGAGAACCGCAGCATTACCCCGTTCCAGAACCCTGCACTGTTGCTCTGAGAGAGTAGAGGCACTGGCTGGTGAGCTCTCTGCACCCCTGCTCTGTGCTCCACTACAGATTCTGTTACATTGCTGAACCCAGGGCTGTAACTAGGGATGTGCAAGCGGTGCCTGTAATGGCACCCTGCTGCTAGAATCTCTGCAGCAGTTCCGCCAATAGTGTCCTTAGGTCACGGTCACAATGCTGCCCTTACGGCATCCCGAAGCATCCTGAGGATACTCCGGGCATTGCTAAAATCACCCACTCCTGGTGCCGGGTGCAGGCCACGTTCTTCCACGTGATGTCATGCGTAGGGATGTGGCCCGCTCTCTGTGCCAGGAGCACTAGCTAGGGCACTGGCTAAACCAATACTTATGACAGTGAGTACGGCTGTACATTCACTTTTACAATTCTACAAATAACACATAAAGCCTGGTTAAGCTCTTTGAGGTAATTGCCTTTACAATTTAACCGCTAGTGTGCACAGTACTCTATCTACAAGACTGCACACACATTCCCAACATAGAATTCATTCCCAGTAATTTCCAGTCTATTCTGATCACCTCACAGCTCACAATATTGCTTTCACCCAAGTTGGCCAGAGGCTGCAGCGAGCTGGCTGACTAAACTAAACAGAGGAGTGGCACAAACACATGGCAGTTTAACAAAGAATATAGCACATTTATGAAACATAGTGGCTCTGCAGTGGCAGACAGGAATGGCAAACTAATAAATAATATGATGCTATAGATTGTTTAGTGGAAACCAGGTAAGTAATTGATGGATTGATTACAGTGTTAATATAACTATATAAAAAAAACAAATCCGAGAAATAGAAAACACTATTAAAGTAACAAGCATCCAAAATATCAATGAGATTTTTAAAGTGTAAACTGAATCCAAACAGCAAATCACAGGCCTCAGGATTCAAGGCAGAGTAACAGCCTAGTCAAAGTCAATAATTAATTATTTTATTATTTATATTATATGATGATACTGCTCTGTATCTGCTGAGAAGATGCAGGATATGGGCCTATACACCTGGATGAGAAACTGGTGATGGATGGTATTGCAAGATACAAAAGAACATACATGCCCTCAAAAAGTACAGTAATATATACTGCTTGCACAGACAAACAACCTTGGCAAAGTACTTAATGAAAAGTGGTGCACTATGGAATTGTCCTTGGTCCCTCTCTCCCAATCTTATGTTGAATATTAAAAAGGACATGCACAGTTTATCAAACCAAACACTTTAGCCACAGAGACTGCCATTTTTGTGCCTGAAGTGCTTGGTTTGTTTGGGCTTAAGGCAGCTAACAGTGTTGTAAATCTTCATCACAGATGTTATCCTTCTCATCCTCAGCTGTGTTAATCTCATCATCACCACACAATATTAGCTCATCCCCACTGGAATCCACCGTTAGAGAAGTCTCTGTACTTTGTTGTAATTGGCGGCAAAGGTCTTCCTCATAGAATTTGTAGTTCATTTTTAGGAAGTAATACATGTTGGTAGCTGCTCAATCACTCCAGTAATATCACTCAGGTGCATGTAAGGGAGGAGTTATTCTATACAAGAAACAGTAAAAAGTATTCCCCCAGCACTAAGAATGAAATCAGCAATAAGATCTGAAAAACTTCATGGTGGTAGATAATTCAGAGATCTCAGTTGCATATATTTACAAAAATATGGCTAAGCATCACGGAAACATTTTTAGGAAGAAGCCTTTGTACATTTTTGTAACATCATGTCAAATTTTTAGGAAGTAGCCTCCTATGCTGATCGCTCACAAGGTCTTAACTGTGCTAAATATACTTTCTGAGTACATACTGGAGGGTGGACAAAGCTACTGTAGTTTGTACAAGGGGTTCCAAATTCCATTTGTACTGTGGTGAGAGGGGTTATCTCTCACCTGAATTACCCACATTCTGGTAGGATAAGCTCCCTCCAAGGGAGAGGAAAACAAGACCAGCACATTCTGCAGTTACAATAGAAGTTTGGAGTTCCATTTTTTTGGGACTGCACAGCTCAAAGTGGAAATATGGAACTCCTTTTTTTCCAGGTTGCCAAGAGCCAGCAGGAAGTCAGCAACACAGGAGGGGTTTAAAACTCTCACACAATTGCTGCTCATTGCTCCTGATGCTGGATAAGCTAGCCAGGTAATAGGCTGGGGGTGGTGGTTAGCATTAGGGTGCCAGGACCTGGAGGGTCCACAGATTTTAGCACAAGGAGTGCTGAGACATTTACTTTTATGTTGTTTGATTATCTTCTGTTATGTGCCTGTGTGTGTCCAAGCCTAACCTCACATATGCTAAGGTGCAGTGTCTGCTACCATTAAAAAGACAGTGCTTTACATGTTACATGTGGCACCCCGTACAGAGAGCCACACTGCTTTGTCGCAGCATATATGCCAGGCACTTCCAGAGTGGCAAAGGAACTGACAAGGCAGAACATTCGGTATACGTGAGTATGGTTGACGAACCAGAAAAACAGCAGTTATATTAAGGACATTGTGTAACCTGCTTTACACTGTAACTTGCTATGCATTGTGCAAAAGATGTTTATGTATACTGAGAAAAAAAAAGTTACTTTTCTTTGTTTATACTAAGGTGCTTGAGATATAACAAATGCTGATTAGTATCTTCACCAGCTAGTATGCTGTCTAATTAAGTTCACCTGTTGACTAAACAAGAGTAAGACACACATATCACTGAGGTCTAATTAAGCACTGCAGTGATGGAAGAGAAAAAAACAGTTTTCTTTCCTTGTGTTCTGTGTAACGGCTGCATTGCTGGAGCAAAAAAAAAGCAGTGTTTTCTTTTTCTGTGTGAAACGAGAATTGCAATTGCCTTGCTGAAATAAAGAGATATATTTATTTGTGTAAACTGGCTTGTTATCTAAAAGCACCTACACTTGTACATACCCAGTAGCGCATGCAGGGGGGTTTCTGAATACCCAGAAACCCTTCCTGACAGACTGAAGTGCAGGAACCATGTTTTTAAGCTCTGCCCCTCGTGGCAAATTGTTGCAATTCGTGGGTCAATATGGAGGAGGCGGAGCCAATATGATGCAATTTCATTAGAATCATTAGGTCCCTATTCGGAAGCAGGTTGCAGAACTCGCCAGACAGGGGCGGAGTTGGCTCCAGCCAGAAGACCACACTGCCGCTCAGACTGTAGAGACGGTGGTTATTGACCAGTGTATAAGAACCCTAGGGCAGAATATGTAGCGCTGGGTCATATACGCTGATCCTCAGAATTTAGAGAAATTAATTACAGTATTGGAGCAGTATGAGTCCGCAGGAAATATGTCAAAAATGCCAGAAAAGAAACCAGGGAATGAGAGACCCGTTAAGATGTCACCCCATTGGCCTGTGACCCCGACTGTCACCCCTCCTCAAGGAAATGCCACTGAGATGCCAGGGTCGTTTGCTATGAGTGCAGAGAGCCAGGTCATATAAGACGGGACTATCCCATAAAAACAGAGCCTATGGAGTGTGGGGTTGCTAGTATGGGCTCTACGTATCCCGCTTTTGCACAATGGTACCCCTGGATTCCAGAACCCCATTAATCTGGGAAACTGTGTTTATTGAATGGCCGAGAACTCCCAGGTATTATAGACTCAGGAAGTGAGCTACAGTAACCCTGATCTCAGAGGCTGTTTTGCCCAGGCCAGTAGAAAAGGTGCCAGAGTTTGTTGAAGTACTCTGCATTCATGGATTCACAGAAAACTTGTCCCGTGTGCGAGAGAGCCTCACCATAAAGGGTTGCACTTTTGAGGTGGTCGCCGCAGTTTTTCCTAAGCTCCCCTATCCTATCATATTGGGATGCAATTTCCCAGGTTTTCTTGAGCTCTTAAAGGAACCACAGAGACAATGCCAATGTAAAGTCTCCAAGATCCTACCTCCAAAAAGGGAGAAGAGTGGAAAAGCACAGTCAGTCCTCTTCAGAGAGTGAACCTCTGCACAACTAATGTCTGAGGAAATAATCGGCATAATATGGAGAGATGTGAGACCTATGTTTGAACTGTTGGAGAAATAAGCAGAGCGGGACCTAGCTGCTTTGTCATCAAGCGGACCTGTGATCAACAAACACAGATTGCCCTTACCCAGGAGACTGAGCTGAAGGCGGCCAGATAAAAACCAACATGCAGTCAAGAAGCCGACAGTCGAAATTCCGACTGTCTAATCCCGGCAGGGGTCCAATGACAGGCCTCGAGATCCTGACGCCTGTCATTTTACCTATGCTGGGAGCATATAGAAACAGTTGTAATTCCTACACCATTCACCTGATTTGGATGTAATTACCCTCAAATTAAATCTGAAAGTCTGCAGTTAAAGCACGTCTTGTTTGTTTCATTTCAAAGCCATTGTGGTGGTGAATAGAGGCCAAAATATGAAAATTCTGTCAATGTCCCAATATTTATGCACCTGACTGTATATATATATATATATATATATATATATATATATATATATATAAATAAAATATACACACACACATTTACAAAGTTGTATTCCACGTGTTGCCTAAAGGTCATCCACCTTGATTCAGACCCGCTCGCGAGTGAGTGACAGCACGCCCCCTTTGGTGGGCATGCTGGGGGCATGGCTGCCCAGTTAGAGGCATTCCCATGGAAATGCCTACCATCTGGGGCCGGCCCCACTGACATCACAAGTGATGTCAGTGGAAGTGCTCTCGGCTCTGATAGAGCCGAAAGCACTCCAGAGCCGAAAACACTCCAGGGCTTGCGGCAACGAGACCCTACCACAAGGGTCTCATCGCAAGCCCAATGGTTGCGGTGGTCTTGACCATCGCGACCATCTTCCTGGCCGCTTGCTATAGCTGTGGGTGGTCACCCACAGCTATACGAGCGGCCAGGAGGCCACTCTAAAAATTAAGAGGGACGGCCCTGATTCAGAGCGAGCACTCTGTCAGAGCATCGGACTCTGAATCAGGGCCTGAGTCTACTCATAATATTCATGCTTCAATCATTGCCCACATTCTCTCAGATTTTGGTTGGCTCCACAAGACACACTGAGCGAGTCTGGCTGCAATGTAAATTTGGGACACCGAAGCTGCCTCTGGATGTATGTGTTTGCAATATTGCACATCTCACCCTAGGACATTTTTTGGACCATATAAATTGTCCAGTAATATGGTATAAATATTTGAAGACATGAGGTGGAACTCTTAACAGCAAGGTTTG
The DNA here is from genome assembly GCA_031769625.1 of Taudactylus pleione. Taxonomy (NCBI): domain Eukaryota; kingdom Metazoa; phylum Chordata; class Amphibia; order Anura; family Myobatrachidae; genus Taudactylus; species Taudactylus pleione. The sequence goes on from JAUIMM010000043.1 coordinate 2,765,283, forward strand.
AAACAAGTACAGCAGTCACAGCAATAAGTTCATTTTGACGGCATTGTTCCGACCAATGCTCGAAATATAGCAGTCGCTCCATTTGTCAATATCTGTCTTGAATTGTGCCAAGAGTTTAGGGTAATTAGCCTGAAATAATTGGTGATAGTTTCTAGTAAGATTAACTCCCAAATTTTTAATATGACAACAATGCCATTGAAAGGGGTCAACTGCGCTCCAACATAGTTTGGAGTTTCCCGGAATATAGAAGTCTAAAACTTCTGTTTTATTGTGCATTGATCTTATGCCATGTTCTTCTATCTTGAATATATGGGAAAGTCTATTTGCCAAGATTATTGCGTAAATTTTGATTAGATTTAGTGCATGACTCTGGATTGTGTCCTGGTTTAGGAATAACCACAATGTTTGCCATGGAAGTCGCTGGGTCAAAAGAGCTTTGGAAATTTTTTTTTTTTAACGAAAGGTGTTAGAAATTTAGCAAATTTTGTTAGAATTTTGTGCTGTAAGACCACCATGACCTGGGGCTGCAGCATACTTGAGCCCTTTTATGGCTACTAATATCTCTTCCTAGGTAATATCTGCATTCAGCTCTATAGATAGTAATGGAGGGTAGGAGGTTGTTAGATAAATATGGCTCAAAGGAGACATCTGAATGGGCCATGCAGGGTGTTTTGAGGCAAGTTGTAGAGGTCCTTATATAGTCATAAAACTCTTTCACTATGTCCTCTGGATCATAAGTGGTGTCCCATAATGGCAAAGTTTGAGTTTAGTAATCCTAGTTTTCTCGCTAGAATGGAGTCTGCTTTGTTATAGTATCTTTGTTGCAATTTTTCAGGATAGTAGCAGATCTGTGCGAAAGATTAGTATGTAGATAACCTCTGAGAGCCTCAATTCTGGTGAGCAAATCAGAAGAGGGACATTGTTTATGTTGAGATAAAAGATTAAAGATCTTATTTTCTAAAGAAGAGACTTCTCATTGTGCATGTTTCTTTATAAATGCTGCTTTACTGTTAAGTCTGCCCCTTATTATGGCATTGTGAGCCTCCCATGTCATTCCATTAGATTTTTCCTCTGAGGAATTAAGCTCAAAATATTCCAAAATAGATTGAATTTAATTTATTGAAAGGTATGGGGTTTAGTAACAAGGTGTCATCTAACCTCCACTTCAATGATTTTTGAGGTGGGTTAAACAGATCAATGTGCATATATGCACCATCCATGAGAATGGTGTATTTACTACTTGGGCAAGAGAACGTGAAATTAGAACCATGTAATTTACTACTTGGGCAAGAGAACGTGAAATTAGAACCATATCAATTCTAGAATAAATTTGATGCAAACTGGAGAAATTAATATAGTCCCTTCCCATTGAGTTTTTTTTTTTTAACACCAAGGGGTATATTTAAGTGCAGGTTTATAGAAGTGGAGATGTTGCCCATAGCAACCAATCACTACCTTCTAGAAAGTGCTAAAAAATAAGTAGAATCTTATTGGTTTCTATGGGCAAAATTTCCACTTCTATAAACCCACACTTTAATAAATATACCCCCAAGAATCTAATAGGGCTACCATATGAAGGCCATTGTGGAGATTATGGTTTGCACAAGGAATGTCTGCTTCAACCTTAGTGTTTGTAGAAGTTTTGTCTAGGGTAGGATCTAGCTCTGTGTTGAAATCTCCAATGAGTAGATGACCATGTGTAACTTGATCAATGTGCCTAAAGAGGTCAGCAAAAAAATGCGAACTGACCACTATTCGGGGCATAGAGATTAACTAGTGAGATTGTTTCAGAGTGAATAGTGCAAGTGAGAATGAGATAACCTTCAGGGTCGACTATAAAAGTACAAAGGGAACTTTGCTTCTGATTTGCAATGCTTCCCCCCCATTTTTTACAAATTGTGAGGCAAAATAAGATTGAGAATAACGCTTACCTCGCAGGAGACAATGACTACCAGTCAGGTGGGTCTCTTGATTGAACACAATATCTACTTTCTCTTTTCTGCAAGTCCTTAAACTAATTTACGCCTGATAGGGGAGTTAAGAGGAGTTAAGAGATAAGACCATTAACGATAATTGAGATAATTTTTTATCATTCTCATGGAAAATAGGTCGATAAACAAGAGTGGAGCAGGAGGTCCAGCTGGGCCAAGAGGTGAGGAGGAAGCAGCAGGGGATAGAGAAGGAAAGTATGGCACAAAAAGAAATATAACAGAGAAATGCTTTATGAGGCCAAGACCCTTAAAGAGACAGACTCCAATGTAGAGTCTACACTTATTAAGTATAATATAGCGTTCTCACTTAAAAAAATAGGGTGCAGTGTGGTGGTGAGCAAAGTTTAAGTTTAACCCAAGGCTGATCAAGACCTGAAGCCCTAAGATGCTTGACGACATATGTCAAGGTGCCAATAGAAAGCTAGTTGATCCGAGTTGATACAATAAATGTCTCAGTATTAGAGTCCTTGAGGAAAACCAAGGTGCAGGTGGAAACGCGTTGGCAGTGACTGTGACTGCATCCGGAGGTACCAGGGTCTGGTGGTCAAGGGGCCCCAGTGTTTATCTATTCGGTATGAACATTTTCCTGTGCCCATTATTGGGCTCCAGAGTGCTCTTGACCTCAGACTGAGGTGACGGTTCATCTTTCAGCAGGACAACAACCCTAAGCACACAGCCAAGATATCAAAGGAGTGGCTTCAGGACAGCTCTGTGAATATCCTTGAGTGGCCCAGCCAGAGCCCAGACTTGAATCCGATTGAACATCTCTGGAAAGATCTGAAAATGGCTGTGCATCGACGCTTCCCATCCAACCTGATGGAGCTTGAGAGGTGCTGCAAAGAGGAATGGGCGAAACTGCCCAAAGATAGGTGTGCCAAGCTTGTGGCATCATATTCAAAAAGACTTGAGGCTGTAATTGCTGCTAAAAGTGCATCAACAAAGTAATGAGCAAAGGCAGTGAATACTTATGTACATGTGATTTCTTAGTGTTTTTTTGTTTTAATTAAATTTGCAAAAATCTCAAAAAAACTTTATACATGTTGTCATTATGTGGTACTGTGTGTAGAATTTTGAGGACAAAAATGAATTTATTCCATTTTGAAATAAGGCTGTAACATAACAAAATGTGGAAAAAGTGACGTGCAGTGAATACTTTTCGGATGCACTGTATATACGTGTATATGTATATATATATATATATATATACAGTATATATATATATATATATATATATTAGTGGCATTATCACCAGAGGTGGCACTGGTGAGCAGCAGATTCTGTGTGGGGCAGGGGAAATCCGCCCACACAGACTAGAGAAGCATTGTGGGAAGATGCCTGATGGCTGCCTTGTGGATAGAGCTCAGGTGTGGGCTGATGAGAAGGCAGACCAGTCAGAGAGCCCAGTGAAGCTAAGCGAGTTGTTGGGGTCCAGGAAGCCTGTGTCTGGACCTTGCAAGAGGCAAGGGGGACCACAAACTCTCAGAATGTGACAAGAAAGCAGTGAAGCTGCAGGCTGAGGAAGCTAGGGCCTAAATCTGTAGGTTACAGGGAAGGCCACCCAGACTGTATTTGTGTAGCTGTGGCAGCCAAGCCAAGCCAGACTGGAGCCGGCAATAGACCTGCAAGAAGCAGGCAGAGACTTTGTTGTTAGACTAGCTGCACCACGAAGTGAGTTAGACGCCCTAAACAGGGGCTAGGCTGTTTATTATTTTGTGTTCCTTTGTGTTGTACCTCTTTTTACCTGCTGGAAGTAAAGCACCATCTCATTTATTTTACTTGAAAGCTGCGCGTGGACCCTCATTAAGCACCTAAACACTGCACCAATCCACCCTTTGCCAAGCTAATTTAGTGTTCCCTCTAGCTCCGGCGGGAGGCAGGGCGCCGGAGCTAGAGAGGGCATGTCCGTGCGCGCCTGCCTGAGAAGGGGGCGTGGTTATCAAAAAGGGGGTGTGTCTATAAGACGCGTCCCCTTTTCGTCACTCTTGGGGGCGTGCCCGGCACTTACGGACACGCCGGGCAGCCCCCAAGCCCTGCAGACAGGGAGAATAGATGCCGGGCGCATGCGCCCGGCGTCTATTCTCCGGCGGTGACCGGGTCACCGCACATTTCTTCACCCGCGGGACACTGCGACCCGCGGGTGAAGACAGTTCCCGCAGGCTGTTAGGGCAGGGTGCTTTTTGCCCTCCTTCTGGAGGGCAGGGCGCTTTTTGCCTTCCAGAAGGAGGGCAGGGCGCCGCGCCCCGCTAAAACAGCCTAGCGGGAACGCTACTAATTACCTGCAGCTGTATTTTTTAAGAATTTTTAAAATTACCTTTAGGAGCTTAAAAATATGCTTACCTACATTTTCATGTACCCCAAATTTGATGGGACCACTTTTAAAAATGAAAAAAAAAACTTAAGTGCTCTTCTGCATCACTTCTTCAATGTCGGGAAAAATAACCACCTGCCACATCTATTTAAAAAGCCTACTTTCTTCTGCAGGCAAAAACGGGGGTACCCATAGTGATCCCCGGGGTCTGGACATATTTAGCGGGGTCCTACAATTATTTCCCGAAAATTCCCGTATTTTTCGCCGATCCAAGTTTCACCTGTTCCTGATTTCGCCTACTTTGGAATTGAATACTGGGAATAGCGGGCATGAGCGCAATACTTTTCCACCTGGAAAACAGGCGAAGGAGGTGAAAAGTCCAGCAGGTGAAAAGTCTGGACTTTTCACCTCAAATTGAATACGGGCCTAAGAGTCTTCGGAATCCAACAACTGGATATCAGGGGTGGCAATATCACACAAGAACTACTTATGAAGGAGAGTTTTTGGACTTTCCTGATGGGAGGTCTACAATCAAGTGGTATTAATGAACAGATATATTACGGGGCCTTTTTATAATCTCTCTTTGTATTTTTTATTTTATTTTTTACTCATTATTCACTGTATGTTTTCTATTATCACTTTTATTCATCAAATTTATTTTTACTTGTGTTTTGTTCAAGTGTATTTTGGCGTGAACACGTATATTAAGTATACACAATTTTTAGGGGGTCATCACCTTTTTTCTTCCTCCTCCTTTGTCTTTTACTGAATAGAATATCACTGAATCACATTATATTATAGGATATTGGTAAGGTGTATTTAGTCACTGTTTGTATATATATTGTTATATTTTTATTTTTATTTATTTGTCACTGTTATTGTCACAATTCTAGTCACTATAATTCTGAGACAGTAGAGATGATAAAGGTTTATTTATTTAGTCTTTTAGAGAGATCGTCTATACCACCTACAAGTTTAGTATGTATACAGTACTTATTTTAGTTCAGTAATATAGATATATCACTAATTGAAACATTGTTATATCCAGGATAGCCTTCGTAATGGACTCCATCATCTTTTATGTATTAATGTTTATGGTACAATATCAAGATAAACTGACCACTTAATCCAGCATATAGTCTGTGTAACAATAGCCACACATATCTGCACTTATAGCAGCTATGGATAATATGAACAACATTTACATTTATATATTTAGTTGTTGATTTTACAATTTTTTTCCGTACAATAAGGGATCGTGATCTATAATAATAGACTACTATGTTCCTAGTTGAGCTGAAATATGACCAACACTTTCTATAATTTTTGTTTGCTTTTGTTATTGTTATTATTTTTATATTGGTTTTATATATTTATTTTATAAGTAAGGGATTACCATTAATTGTGTTTTATTACATAAGTAGATTAGGGTATATATTTAATTTCATTAATATTTGTAAACACTGGGTTATATTGTATCAGTATGGTTAATATAAACCTTTAGATTCATAGATTATTCATAACTTTGTTGATATAGGAACCTGGTTTTCTACCTTTTATTATTCTAATTGGTTTATGTGAACTCATATAAGATGTGCATTACATCTATCTATAATTATTTACCAGATTTATATAAAGTGATCTCTCATGTATCCATAGATTCTATACACTTCTGAGATTAAATCCCCGTTCAGAGGATCACTTTCTGGGTATTCTCTGATTGTATCAATAACAACGATGTGGACCAATAAGATAGCTGACAGGCTGCCCTGATTGGCTCTATTAAGAGTCAATCATAGAAAGAGTAGTGATTGTCCATTCTATCCATCCGTCAAACATGATAGCACTCCGATTGGTCAGTGAACTCCTTATTAGAGCTATCAACCTGGGAGGCGGGTTGATCCTATGACTAAGCATTAGATGCGAAACGCGCATCAGGAGACATGCAGCACTCACTCGTTAGCGTGTGCTATGTTTTAATATCCATGTGTTGAAACCACTGTGTTTGTTTGATAGTTATGATACAGACGGAGGGTGTCTGTTATACATAGGGCCTTGCCAGCAGGTGCATGTGACCTGCCAGAGTTAGGAGACTAGGCGACACATACAGGGGTATTCAATATGGAGCGAAAAGTCATTTTTTGAGATAATTTCGCACCGATTATGTCATTTTTGCTGGTTTTGGTTTTACACCATATTCAATTTCAAAGACTTTTCCCAGGTTCGAAAAGTCTTTGAAAAAAAACGGTGATAACTTTTCACCACTGAATAGGTGGCGAAAAAAAGTGCAGAATTGGGGTTTAGGGGTGCAGGCTTAAAAAAAATAGCCTGCATCCTGGGAATGTCATTTTAAAATAAACTGTGTCAAAAAAAGTTTTAAAAAAGATAGGGACACCCCAAAAAAATTATTTTAAATTTTGGGGTAAAAAAAAAAAAAATGGGAAAAAAGTGATTAAAAATAGGGAAATAGGTTTAGGGCTATTCTGCAAATATGCGGCAGGTGTATTCTAGAATAGGTTATTAGCGGCAGGTGCATATTTGCAGAATTTTTAAATAAAATCTTTAGGGACTTAATAATATGCTAGTACCCATTTTCATGTACCCCAAATTTGTTGGGACCACTAAAGAAACAAAAAAAAATAACCTAAGTGCTCTTCTGCAACACTTCTTCAATGTCGGGAAAAAAACACCTGCAGCCGCTATTTAAATCCCTGACTTTCATTTGCAGGCTATAACGGGGGTACCCATAGTGATCCCCCATGTTTTTACAGTTTTAGGGGGGGTCCTACAATTTATTCCAGGAAAAATTCGTATTTTTTCGCAGATCCCACTTCGCAGGTTCCCGTTTTCGTAGCTTTTTTATTGAATACGGGGATAAAGTGGGCGCTCGCCCGATACTTTATCCCAGGGACAGCTCCGATGTGGAGCGAAAAGTCCAGCACAGACTTTTCGCTCCCATATTGAATACCCCTCATAGTGTCATTATAAGTGTGCCAGGGATGCCTTATGATACATTGCTTCACACGATCTGATTTGATCAAAAAGATTGCCTACAGGAGCGTACACACTAGACGACATGCTCCCTGAATGATATCGACTAGTGTGTCCCCGGCAGGGGGTGCTCAATGTAGTTCATGACATTGAGCACACCCGCTGAACAATATCATTAACGATATCGTTCAGCGCCGAGCTCTCTCCCCCATTCCCCAACATGCAACAACCTGATGACATCGTCAGGGTGGCCTGCATGTATACTCGATGAACGATAATCACGAACGACCCGCGGGAACACGCGTCGTCGTTATCGTTCATCGTTTTGATGCTAAAAATGGATGATAAAGTGGACGACTGAACGATATCGTTATCTTTCAGTCATCCACTGTAATCGCTCAGTGTGTATGCACCTTATCAGGGTTTATTTTCACCCTTGGTTGGAGTAGTGGGCAATATATTTAGTACATGGGCCACAAACATATAACATCGGGGTATTAAACCCATACCTACTGTATGCAAATATATTCTTCTTTCTCATGACAGTGACAGTGAAAACACACCTTATGTTACACAGTGTTAAAACACGGGGCATTCTCCAACATATTTTTTAACCTCATATGTTATTATTGTGATTTGTCAGAGCTAGCAAATGAGGGGATACGCTGTGTCAATACTTGTATTAGGGATGCCTAATAACACAGTAATTTGAGATATATATATCTCACTTACCTTTATGATTAAAGGAGATAAATATATGCCACTTTGAAAACTAGAAAATCCTTGGTAGCTACATTAGCAATGTCTTATACTAGAGACCTTATTCAAAGATTTTATCTTTGAAATCATATGTATCTATTCTATACTGTCAATTTGTGAATGAATAGAGTTGCTCTCTCATGTTTGGATTTCAGTATTTATGATTGATACACAATATTATATTTCACCAACCTGAAAGAAGTGAGTGTGTGTTTTTGCCCTTAACCACTTAACTGACGAATTCTTTTTCCAAAAACAGCTCCAAAATTGTCGGTTTCTTTTATGATTGAATTAGGTCAAGAACATAATTTTAAACTTATCCATCACTAATTTATATAAAACAAAAAATTATTTTAAAAGACAGTAGGCCTGATTCAGAGCCGCTCGTAAGCGGCAGTACGCTCGTTCACCGAACGAGCGAGAAAATGTAAATTCCAGCGCTCGCTCGAAAGTTCGCTCGTAGCTATTCTTCCGCCCCAAAGTCTCCCAACCCCTCCTCTAGCTAACGAGCGAGCAAAATTGCGACCGTCCATCTCCCAATTTGTTTGCAGGGAACGCTCGCACAAGTACAAACCGCAAGTGGGCCTGTCAGATTTCGATTACCTGCTTGTTCATTCTGCATACCTACTTTAATCGTTTCATGCCAATCAATATATTAATTAGCTTAATTGTTCTTCACCTGTTTGCAATCTGTTTTTTTTTTTTCATTTTCAATAAACTTTAATCTTGTCCGTGTGTCATTTTTCCCACAGAATACGTACGGTTTCAACAATGTGTAACTTTCTAAAAAATACATGTTTGAACCAATGATCCTCTTGTTTTCCTGTGTTTGTGCTAGGCAGATTTTACTTTTTTCATTTCTTTATTTAAATTACCTTACGAATGTCACAGCATCAAGCCTATCATAACTCACATTATGGCCCTCATTCAGACCCACTCGCAAGCGGGCGCACGTACGTTAGGCGTACGTACAAAATTATTTAAATTCAATGGCTCGCTCGTATTTTCGTTCGCATCTAAAATTCCTCCCTAAACTCAGGCGACCCCTCCTCTAACTAACGAGCGTGCGAAATAGCGAGCGTACATCCCCGAAATGGCTTGAAGGGAACGCACGCACAAGTGAAACCGGAAGTGGCCTTGTCAGATGTCGATTACCTGCTCCTTTATTCTGCCTACCTCCCTCAATCGTATCATGCCAATCAATGTATCAATTAGCTTAATTGCTTTTTTTTTTTCAACACAATGCAAGAAACTTTACTCTTGTCCGTGTTTGTGTTTACCCGCAGAATACGTACGGGTGGAACATTCGCTTTTATTGTTCAAAAAACATGTGAACCACAATTAAACAATTGTTCTATTGCTGTGGATCCCCGCATATTTCCCGGGGTTCATTTCTTTTTTTAAATTTGCAAACGCATGTCACTGCATCAAGCCTATCATAACTCTCCAGAGATTTCTGGCCCTGTTGAACACATGACTCATACACTAACCAATAAAATTGCTCCTGTTAATTTCCAAAATACATTAGCCAATCAGAAATTTTTTGCACACTTTATCAAAAATGTTTTGTATGAAAAACTCCATTGCCATCATGAGAGCCTCCGCATTCACCAGGCGCGAGCTGCTGGTGCTTACGGAGGTGATGGATCGCCGTATCACCAGCCAGCCTCCACCCATCACCAACCGGCAGAAGCGCTCCGCGTATGCGGAGGCACGGTCCCGCCTGCGGTCCTTAGGTTCATGCCGCAACATCGGGCAGCTGGAGCGCAGGTGGTCAGACCTGCAACGGCGAACGCCCCGCTTGCTGGCATGCTTTCGCATGCAGATACTGGAAAGTAAGTGTTATGTATTGTGGTTTTCATGTTTGTGTTTGTGGGGCAAACTGCGTGTGCATGTTTTCCTGTCTGTCCTATTTATTATTTGTCCTCATATCTGCCTGTGCATGTTTTCCTGTCTGTCCTATTTATTATTTGTCCTCATATCTGCGTGTGCATGTTTTCCTGTCTGTCCTATTTATTATTTGTCCTCATATCTGCGTGTGCATGTTTTCCTGTCTGTCCTATTTATTATTTGTCCTCATATCTGCCTGTGCATGTTTTCCCTCTATTTCTGTTTTTTTCATTCTACTCCTATTTGCATGTTTTTTGTTGGTGGTTTTTGGTTTTTTATTTGGGCCCCGGATTTGGCCAGAAACTAACCACAATTTGTTTGACATATTTTAGGTGGACAGCCAAGACTACGCCGTCACCGTCCGGCCAGACGGCGTTCCCGGCCACTATCCCCAACCCCCAGCCAACACTCCACCCCAAATATTTCCCCTATACCCCACTCCTCCCCAGCCTTCCCAGACCCTCTCCCGGAACTGTCGGGCCTCATTCCCCTCCGTCCCACTTCCCCCTCTCCTCCACCCACCCCTCTTCCAATTACCCCCTCCCCGGAGTCCGTCATTACCCCTCCCCGTTCTTTGGGGAATGAAGGCTCCTCCGAGGAAGAACATGGAGGGACTTCCGGAGCTCCCGTTTTGGCTCCCGGTATGTTTTTCTTTCGCATTTTTTTTAAGCACAAACTGTTTGTATGTAATCATGTATTGTGCCTTTATTCGTGATTTTTGGGTTTACTTTTGGTGATTTAGCAGTTTGCCTTTACCTCTTCCTGCTGGTTTCAACATACACATATCACACCTGTGTGAATTTGTACATAGGCCTTGTATTTTTGGCAGCACCCCCTTTTTGTTTTGGTTTCTTTTTTTTAGGTTTAGGAGTGATTTCGTTGTGTTTTTTTTTTTTTAATGTGGCTTCCCTATTGTTTTATTAATCCACACACTTTTCTCACCCACAGAGGAACAGAGGCGTCGGCAAGAGGTGGTCGAATGTGTTGGCCAGATGCGCCAACATGTCATTGGCGTTCTTGTGGGCCTTGACCGGCTGTCTGGCATCCTTCGCCAGTAGTTTTTTTTATTTTTTTTTTTTTATAAATAAATTGTTGATTTCGAATATACATTCTGGCTCATTCTTTTTTTCCAAAAAAAATAAAAATTTCCCTGACATAAGTTGACTGTTCCTGCAAGGATTTCCCTTTTTTAAAAGTTAGATTGTGTTTTGTATTTGTATGTAAAACAGCCACAAGAAACACAGAACAGTAACAATGTCATTTCCCTTTTTGGGTGTAGTGTCAATTAGATATTTCTAAATTTTACAGGTTCCTAGTTGGTGTGCAAGCTGCTTAGGCCAATCTTCCAAATCCAAAGGTTTGGACAGGCTTCCTTTTGGTGTGGGTTGGGAACCTGAAAACATATTTCAGTTTACATCAACTGGTGTCAGTACTGGATTACCCCTTAGTCAAATGTAAGGTGTGTTAACCTGGTTACACTTGCTGTTAACGTCCAAAAAAAGGAAGACCATTTCACTCTCCAAACATTTATTCACAACATAAATGAGAAATCAAAGTGGTCACTCCCTCAAAAAAAACCACAGTGATAAACTCAAATACAACACATACAAATAAAATATTTAAATTAAAAAAACAATCAAGAACTGGTTGACGAAGGACCATGCCAACATGATTCCACAAACATGGCGTTGCGATATGGGTTCCAGAATATATGCCCCAAATCACCAGATCCAGGTTTGGTAAGGGTAGCAGGAAGTAGTGAGCGTTGGAGTGCCAAAGATTATGTGAACAAACAGAAGATGGAGAAAAAAATACAAATAAATTAGATGTTCGCAAACAAACATAAACACATTAGGTATAAACACTGTAGTTTTGGTCAAACTTACCTAAAAAATCTGGCCACCACATCATCGCGTATGGCCCCCCCACATACTGACCTCCGACCAACCTCGGGGGGGCCATCCTCAGGTAAGGGCATCCTCTGGCTGCATTGGGACACCACTCCTTATGGCGATGTTGTGAAATATCCCACACAGGACCACAATTTTCGACACCATATCCGGCAAATACATGAGCTCGCCACCAGAGCGGTGGAGGCATCTGAATCGGCCTTTTAAAAGGCCGATACAGTGCTCCACCACTTGCCTGGTGGCTGTAAGTGCGGAATTATACTCACTTTGTGGGCCTGGTGTGGGAGCCAAATAAGGAGTGAGCAGCCAGGACATGCAAGGGTATCCACTGTCTCCAGTGAAAAATAAGAGACAACATCAGGAACACTGTGTATCAAGCTTAACATTGTTATGTACTAAAGGTCTCCACTTACCCAGAAGCCACGCATCAAAAAAAAAGGCAGCCACATTTCACAAGAAAGGAGATGGAGGTTTTGATCCAGAAGTGTGTGGACATCCTGCCACAGGCAGACAGGAATATGAGTCTAAGCCAGAAGTGGAGAATGTGGGAAGAGGTAGCCGTTGTTGTCAATAGGGTGGGTGATTATGTCCGTCTAGCCCGGGATGTCAAACGGCGGTAAGTAAACCCTTGCCCCCCCTAAAGACAAACCCCATTTTAAACCAAAGGATAATGGCTTCCATTTTTCCCCACAGATGGGGCGACTTCAAATATCGCCTAAAGCAAAAACTCGCGGACAGGGCTAGGCATGCAAGGGGGACAGGTGGGGGTCCCACCCCTGTGTCATTGGAGTTGACGGATTTAGAAGAGCTGGCACAGGGGTGTGTGCAGCCTGTGGAGGTGTTTGGCGTGTCCAACATGGATACGGACATGCCAGACTTTGCGGCTCCTCATGTTGGCCCAGGTAAGTATTGTGATGTCACCAACTCTGAAATGCTATTGTGCCAATATGTAGATTCTAATGTGACTCTTTTCTCATTTTTCCAACAGAGACACAGGCGGATGAGTCTGCTCCAGAGGGAAGCCTTGGCCGCAGAATTTCTGCTGGCTCTGCAGGGGAGGAACCAGTACATCCGGCTGAGGACCCTGCAGAAGCCAGTCCAGGGCGTGCCCCCTCGCAGGCAGTGGGCCTCCTCACAGAACTCAATTTCAAATCGGATTTCCATACGGAGATTCTGCAGAGGATGGACGCCAGTCTGATACGGGTGGCTGAGGCCCTGGAGCAAAATGCTGCGGCCAACGTGACCATTGGTCAGGCCCTGGCGGAAAATACCAGGGCCAACATCCGCATCGCCGATGCCCTGGAGCAGCTCGTTCGCCAGCACATGGTGGAGCCGACCTCCCTTCCTGCCGGAACATCAGGATCCTCCACCTCTGGCACAACATCAGCCAATCCTCCAAATGTGCCTAGCCCTGTGCCTAGTCCAGAGGCCACAACATCTGCCTCTGGACAGGCCAGCCCGATGGCATCCCGGACCCGGTCTGGCGCCCACCCTCCCCCATCCAAACGGGCGATAAAACGGTGACAGCAATGGCGACTTTTCCCACACTCCTTCTGTGCTTGGCTCATATTCCTTTCTGGTCAAAACTTCCCTCTCCTTTCTTGTGAAATGTTTTTAATTTATTTTTGTACGTTTATGTTAGCAGTTATTGATTATTTATTTTTGTTAAAAAGTATCTTTGCCAGAAAAAAAGAAAACAAAATATTATGCCAATTGGTTTGTGTTTAAACAATAAATTTATGATAAAAATCTGACATTGTATTGTGACATTATTGTACAAATGGGTTACATTTAATCCTGGCCCTAAAGGCAAAAACTGACACAAAAAACCATTTCATTTAAAAAAAAAAAAGGCCTCTTGAAGGAACGTTTAAAAAATCACATAACGATGCAAATTCCACAGTAAAAAAAAAAAGGGGAGCTAATTAAAACATGATGACATTATTGTCACAATAGGCCATAAACAACAAATTGAGGCCAAAAACCCCCCCAAAAAATGTACGCCAATTGATTGTGTAATCCTGACATTAGCAGGTATGATTTCCACCTGCGTACGGTTTTGTGCTATCCCAATAAACTGCTTTCCAAACACATACCAAGCCGGTTTTCAATACAACACTAATTGCTTTTGTGACCACCCGCGATTAATCGCTGCAACATCATGGAGTCCCGGGACGGAGGAGAAGGCCATCGCCAATGTGGTCGAGTAATCCAGACCCTAAACTGTGCGAGCATTTTGAAGGGAAAGAGGATGTTCCAGTGACGTATGTGACGGTCCGAACACATTTGACGTTCGCATCTGCTAATGTATGTACGCCCCAAAAACGCCTCGCCACGCCTGCGTTTTTCCATCTCCACCCCCGTCAACACCCAAAAACGCCCTGTTTTGTCAATCACATTTCACATGTCACTTCCTGTACGCTATTTTAGGAACGAGAGAAAAAAAGCTCGCAATCTGCCGTACGCACATGCGCAGTGTAACACCGATGCATGCGTGGTTAGTCAACATCGGAACGCAACGAGCGTACTGTTGGTAACGTGCGGCTCTGAATGAGGGCCTATATTTTTTAGCCTGGAGGACACATGACTCATACACTAACCAATAGAATGGTTCCTGTTAATTTACCAACTACATTAGCCAATCAAATTTTTTCTCTGGCCTTTATTAAAACTGTTTTTTTTAAAAACAACCATTGCCATCATGAGAGCCTCCGCGTTTACCAGGCGGGAGCTTTTGGTCCTAATGGAGGTGATGGACCGGCGGATCACCAGCCAGCCTCACCCCATCAGCAACCGCCAGAAGCGATCAGCCTATGCGGAGGTTCGCCGCCGCCTGCGCTCCTTCGGCTCATGCCGACAGATCGGGCAGCTCGAGCGCAGGTGGTCGGATCTGCGCCGCCGCATGCCACGCTTGCTGGCCTGTTTTAGACAGCGGATAGCTGAAAGTAAGTATTTGTTTGTTTGTTTTCCTTTATTTTTTGCCGCCCTATCTGCGTGTGCATGTTTTCAGTCTAGCCCTGTTGTTTTTTTTGAAAGGCCTGCGTGTGCATGTTTTCAGTCTAGCCCTGTTGTTTTTTTTTTAAAGGCCTGCGTGTGCATGTTTTCATTCTCGCCCTGTTATTTTCTTGAAAGGCCTGCGTGTGCATGTTTTCATTCTCGCCCTGTTGTTATTTTCTTGAAAGGCCTGCGTGTGCATGTTTTCAGTCTAGCCCTGTTGTGATTTTTTGGAAAGGCCTGCGTGTGCATGTTTTAAATTTTTAAAATGTTCTAACATTTGTGTAGTTGTTAATTTTTGGCCCAACCCTCCCACCCCAAAAAAAATTACAAACATTTTCCGCTACTCATTTAGGGGCTGAACGCAGAATCCGCCATCGCCGCAGGCACAGACACCGGGTTCGGGCCCTCAGTCCAACGCCCAGCACAGCAGACACTCCTCAATTTGCTCCCAATTCCCCCTCCACCCCTGACCGGCCACTTCCTGAGGCACCTCCCTCTGGAATTTGGAGCCCCCCACAAATTCCCGACTCCACTCCCCCCCTTCTCCTTTCTTCACCCTCCCCTCCCCCCCGTCACTTTTCATCGCCATCAACCTGCTCACAGATCTCCCCTCCATGGAGCCTACGTCACTGTCCCACTTCCAAGGAAGAGGAGGATGTTGGGCCTACAAACCCCCAAATCCCGATGACCGGTAGGTTTCCCTGTTCTAAATTTTACCATTTGTCGTGTTGACCTTTTTATTTTGATAGACAATGTATTGTTTTTTTAGCCATGATACATATCACACATGTCCAAACACTCATACTTGTGCAGTTATTGTTTACCCTAACAAGGCTACTTCTTATTGTTTGTGGTTGCCTTTTTGTGTGTTCATTTATAATTTAGTATTTCTGCCATCTTTGCATTTTCCATTACTTTGTTTTTTTCAGCACAACTGGATCTTTGTTTACACTTTTTATTTGGGCGGAATTGGTTTTTTACACTTCTAATGTAAGGTTTTTGCTTTGTTCTTTGTTTTTTCCAACAGAGGACCAGAGGCGGATGCATTGTATCCAGGAAGGATTGGCCGCCTTGCGTGGCCACATGATTGCCATGTTAGTGGTCCTTGACCACATGGCGGCGGCCCTTCGGCGCTAATTTTTTGCTTTCCATGTTTTTTTGGGCAAAATTATTGTTTGTAAAATAAAATTTCGTTGTATGTTAACGAGTCTCATTCATTGTCTGAAACAATTACATTGTTTAGGCTTCCATAAGTCCACTATTTGATTATGTTCTTTAAAGTAAGGTAAATTAGATTGTACAAAGCGCTAGGAAGTATGTAAGCTGCCACATTAAACACCTCAACATACCAATAGGTTATTACCAAATCAAACATTTTCTTGTTTTTCTTGGGGTGGGTAATGTTTTTTTTACATAAAAACAGCTTAGGCCTAGTTTTTTAAACCTACCGATTCAACATAATACCTTTGAGGTTTTGGATAAGCCAAAAAGTAGGTTCAAACACGGAAACATTTCAGACATTACAGGATTAGGCATTACGAAAGTTGGCCTTTTTTGTGCCAGGTTACACATGACTAGAATTTAGTGAAAAACAGTCTTTTTAATGGCAAACAAAAAAATAATACACACCAAACACATACAGAAAGTGAATTGTGTCAAGCAATTCACACAGTGAAAAGACAATCCCCAAAAACCCCAACACCAAAATCCAACAAAAAATTCAACAATCAAGAACTGAGGAAATAAGTAGCAGGACAACATAAAGCCACAAATGAGGCGATGAAATAATTGTTTCCAAAGTAAGATCCAATGTGGCCACATGTACACAATTTAGTGGAGCAGGTAGTAGGCATCGTTTTGTCGAGGTGTGTAAAGGAAGACAAGAAAAGTTAAAATTAAAAAATTAATTTAAAAAAGGAACATTACAATGGTACATGTCGACATTGTGTCAATTAAGTTAATGTTTGTCAATAATTACCCGAAAAAATGGGCCACCACATCATCGCGTATGGCCCCCCCACATACTGACCTCCAACCAACCTCGGGGGGGCCATCCTCAGGCAAGGCATCCTCAGGCTGCATTGGGACACCACTCCTTATGGCAATGTTGTGAAAGATCCCATACAGGACCACAATTTTTGAAACCATTGCTGGCAAATACATGAGTTCGCAACCAGAGTGGTGGAGGCATCTGAATCGGCCTTTTAAAAGGCCGATAAAATGCTCCACCACCTGCCTGGTGGCTGTAAATGCGGAATTATACTCACTTTGTGGCCCTGGTGTGGGAGCCAAATAAGGAGTGAGCAGCCAGGGCGTGCAAGGGTAGCCACTGTCTCCTGTGACAAAAAAAAACAACAATCAGGATCACTGTGTATCAAGCTTTGCATTGGTTACAACTAAAGGTCTCCACTTACCCAGAAGCCACGCATCACCAGCTTGTAGGTTGTTTAATTTATGCCAAATCCCTGATTGCCGGATGACGAATGAGTCATGTGCACTCCCAAGTAATTTTGCATTCAGGGACAGGATCTGGAGAGAGGCATCACATACCACCATTACATTCAGTGAGTGATAGTGCTTTCGGTTCCTAAAAATGGCCTTCAGCCGTGCTGGAGGCTGAAGTGGTATGTGAGTACCATCCACAACCCCTATGATGTGTGGGAAGCCAGCTATTTGGTAAAAATTCACCTTCACCACACTAAGGGAACCCATATCCAATGGCATGTTAATAAAATGATGGTGGTGCGTGAAAAGGGCCTCCATCACTGCCTTCAGGTTCCTTGAAAATGAGGATTGGGAGATTCCGGTCACTATTCCCACCTTGGTTTGAAAGGATCCTGAGGCACAGAAATGTAACACTGCCATTAATTGCGTAAGTGGTGGTATTGCTGTAGGACTGTCAATTTGCCGCTCAAGATCACTCTCTATTAATGAGAGAGTGTCTATGATGATTTGTGGAGGAAGACGGTATCATCTTAAAACCTCATCATCGGGCATTCCAAAAAGGGTGACACGTGTTCTAAATATCTTGGGCCTTGCACGCCTACGATACCTACGCCTGGGACGAGGTTGAGGTTGGTCAGGTTCCGGAAGCATGGCCAAAACAATACGAACAACATCAACCTGAAATGGGAAGCCAAGTAGTTAATATTTGTTGAAAATGTAAAGCCAAAAATATACTTATCTTAGGCGAAAAATCCAAAGATGCTTACATGCCGGGGTATTGTCATGAGTGCACCAACCTACATTTCCAAATTTTAAATTCAGGTTAGATTTTTTTGTGGGCCGTATTTGATTCTTTTCAAAAGCCAAAAATGCGTTAAAAGATAGGGGGGAGCACACATTATTTAGAAAATGCACCCTACATTGAGAGGACAAACAAGAATGGGCAAATTTATACCCAAACAAACAGTGCGCTAAATAGTTCGCATTTTTACATGGAGAATAAGGGAACATTAGTGCGCTAAATAGTTTGCATTTTTACATGGAGAATAAGGGAACATTAGAGCGCTAAATAGTTCGCATTTTTACATGGAGAATAAGGGAACATTAGTGCGCTAAATAGTTTGCATTTTTACATGGAGAATAAGAAAACATTAGTGCGCTAAATAGTTTGCATTTTTACATGGAGAATAAGGAAACATTAATGCGCTGAATAGTTCGCATTTTTACATGGAGAATAAGGGAACATTAGTGCTCTAAATAGTTTGCATTTTTACATGGAGAATAAGGGAACATTAGTGCGCTAAATAGTTTGCATTTTTACATGGAGAATAAGGGAACATTAGAGCGCTAAATAGTTCGCATTTTTACATGGAGAATAAGGGAACATTAGTGCGCTAAATAGTTTGCATTTTTACATGGAGAATAAGAAAACATTAGTGCGCTAAATAGTTCGCATTTTTACATGGAGAATAAGGAAACATTAGTGCGCTGAATAGTTCGCATTTTTACATGGAGAATAAGGGAACATTAGTGCGCTAAATAGTTTGCATTTTTACATGGAGAATAAGGGAACATTAGTGCGCTAAATAGTTTGCATTTTTACATGGAGAATAAGGAAACATTAGTGCGCTAAATAGTTCGCATTTTTACATGGAGAATAAGGAAACATTAGTGCGCTAAATTTTACATGGAAAAACCAAGGAAATATATTTGCCAAAAACTTACGCTATATTTAGTGTTAATACATGATAGACAAAAATATAAATAAGACATTAATGTTCAAAATATGGGGGTCATTCAGACCCACTCGCGAGCGGCAGTACGCTCGCAAGTGGGTCGATGTTCCCCACTGCGCATGCGCACGACGGAGGGAGCTCCATCGTGCGCATGCGCGAGACCCGGCGAGCGACGGGCTTTCCATCGCTCGGGGTCTCGCACCAAACGGGGCGTGCTGTCGATGTTGATTGACAGCACGCCCCCTTTGGTGGGCGTGCCGGCCAGATGGAGGCGTTCCCATGGGAACGCCTACCGTCTGAAGCCGGCCCCACTGACATCACTAGTGATGTCAGTGGGAGTGATTTTGGCTCTTATAGAGCCAAAATCACTCCAGGGCTTGTGGCTGGGAAACCCGACCGCAGGGTTTCCCTCGCAAGACCGATGGTCGCGATGGTGAAGACCATCGCGACCATCTTTTTGCACGCTCGTATATGCTGTGGGTGGTGACCCACAGCTATACGAACGTCCAGGAGGAGGCTCCATTTTAATGGAGGAGGGCCCTGATTCAGAGCGAGCGCTCTGGTCAGAGACTTCGGCTCTGAATCAGGCCCTATATGCGAAGACCAACACATCAAATTCATAAAATAATGAAAAAATACAAACTTACCAAAAGTCGAACAATAAGTCACAGTCTAAAAACTTCTATGGGGC